>CAUYQU010022710.1:0-40810 GCA_963574635.1 Cheracebus regulus
TATATATATATATTTACTACAGTGTGAAATATCAAGTATCTTTTCCTACCATAAATGATATGAAACTAGAAATAAATAATAGAATTTTAGAATATTTACAAATCTGTGGAAGTTACACAATATATACCTAAGCAACTAATGAGTCAAAATGTAAGGATAAAAGAAAAATTTAGAATATCTTAAACAAAAATAGAAACACCATGTACCCAAAGTTATGGAATGTAGCAAAAGCTGTTCTAAGAAGGAGTTTATGGCAATAAATGACTACATCAAAAAAGAAGAAAAATCTCAAACAAATGTGCTAATGTTATATCACAGAAATTAAAAAAAGAACAAACTATGCCCATAGTAGAAGGAAAGAAATAATAAAGATTATAGCAGAAATAAACGAAATACATGAAATAATGGAGACTGGGAATATGATACAAAAGATCAATGACACTAAGCCTTCTTTAAAAGATTAAGAAAATGACAAACTTTTACATAGACTGAGAAAACAATCTTAGACTCAAAATCAGAAATGAAAGAGTAGAGATTGCAGCCAATGGCATAGAAGTGCACAGGATCACCAGCGACTATGGTGGGCAATTATACACCAATGAATTGGATAATCTATAAGGAATTTAATTTTCTAGACACATACAACCTGCTAAGACTAAATCATGAAGAAATAGAAAAGCTGAAAAGATCAATTATTAGTAAAGAGATTAGTAATAAAACGTCTCCCACCCAAAAAGTAAAAAAAGAAAAAAAAAAGAAATCCCAGGAACTGATAACAGTGCCATTAATAAATACTATGAAGCACTGAAAGAAGATCTAATACCAATATTTCTAAAACTTCCAAAACTTGAAAAGGAGGTAACACTTAATTTTTTGTTTGTTTGTTTTTTATTGTTTGTTTTGTTTTACAGGCCCAAGGAAACTTCTAATGGGAACACTTTCAAACTCATTTTAAAGGCTAGCATTACTCCAATACTAAAGCCAGACAAGGACACTAAAAGAAAAGAGCATTACAGGTCAATATGCCTGATTAATGCAGATGTAAAAATTCTTAATAAAATACTAGCTAACCTAATGTATCCACATGTTAAAAGGATCATTCACCATAATTAAGTGGGATTTATCCCTGTAATGCAAGGCTGGTTCAATATATGCAAATCTGTAAATGTCATAGTCCACATTAACTGAATGGACAAATAACAAATGATCATTTCTTTACAAGCAAAAAAGGTATTTGACAAAATTTTATATTCTTTCATGAAAAATGCTCTCAATAAATTAGATGTAAAATAATGTACCTAAACACAATAAAGGTTGTGTATGACAAGCCCATAGCGAACATCACCCTTGACAGTGAGAAATTGGAAACTTTTTCTCTAAGATCTGGAATAAGACAAGGATATCTACCCTCTTTTATTTAACATAGCACTGGAATCCTAGTCCGAGCAAAGCAGGAGTAATAAAAAGCATCCAAACCAGAAGGAAAGTTAAGTTGTCACTGTTTGCAAGTGGCCTTATCTTATATAGAGAACATCTTACAGAAGCTACTAAAAAACTGGTAGAGCTGATCAACAATTTCAATAAAGTTGCAGGATATAAAATCCTGCAGCTGATCAACAGTTTCAGTAAAGTTGCAGGATATAAAAAATCAGTTACATTTCTATACATTAACAATGAAGCCTTTGAAAAAGAAATAAAATAAACATTCCAGTTCATAATAGCTCTAAAGACAAAAAGCTGTTCTAAGAAGGAGTTTATCACAATAAATGACTTCATCAAAAAAGAAGATAAATAAATGACTTGATGACCTTTTATGTGGAATAAATAAATTTATCCCAAATAGAAAATTTAGGAGTAAATTTAACTATATAGTTGAAAAATCTGTATACTAAAAACTACAGAACATTGTTAAAAGACATGGAAGACACAAGTAAATGGATATCTACAGAACATTGTTAAAAGACATGAAAGACACAAGTAAATGGATATAACTTTTATTTATGATTTTGAATAGTTTACACTGTTAAAATGTGTAAACTATGCAAAATAATCTATAGATTCAATGCAATCAGTATCAAAATTACAATGGCATTTTTCACAGAAATAGAAAAAGCAATTCTGAAATTTATATGGAATCAAAAAAGACTGTGAATAACCAAAGCAATCCTGAACAAAAAGATCAAAGATGGTGGCATCACAGTATCTCATCAAAATCTACTAAAAGCTATAGGTATCACATGGTACTGGCATAAAAACAGATTTTTTACCTCCCCCCTCCTTGGCTGTATTACTAGGTATTTCAATATATTTGTGACTATTCTAAATGGGATTGTGGTCTTGATTTGACTCTCGGCTTTAATGTTATTGATGTATAGAAATGCTGCTAAATTTTTACATTGATTTTGTAACATGATCTATTACTGAAGTTATTTATCATGCCTAGAAATGTTTCATTGGAGATTTTAGGGTTTTCAAAGTGTAGAGTTATATTGTCTATGAAGAGAGATAGTTTGACATCTTATTTTCTTATTGGATGCCTTTTATTTCCTTCTCTTGCCTGACTATGTGCCTTGTGGATGGTCCTTTTATATAGTATCTAGGTAGTTGTATTAGTCCATTCTCATGCTGCTATAAAGAATTACCTGAGATTGGGTCGTTTATAAAGAAATCAGGGTTAATTGACTCCCAGTTCCACAGGCTTAACAGGAAGCATAACTGAGAAACCTCAGGAAACTTACAATTATGGCTGCAGGTGAAGGGGAAGCAGACTTTCTTCACATGATGGCAGGAAAGAGAGAGTGCAAAGCGAGAAGTGCAACACATCTTTATACCATTTGATATCATGAGAATTCACTCACTATCATGTGAACAGCAAGGAATTAATTTGCCCCCACTATCCAATCTCTTCTCACCAGACCCCTCCTCCAATTTAACATGAGATTTGGGCAGGTACACAAATCCAAAGCGTATTACTCTGTCCTTGGGCTCTCCCAAATTTCATGTCTTTCTCATATTGGAAAACACTATTATCCCTTCTCAACAGTCCCCTAGTCATATATAATTTCAGCATTAACTCAAAAGTCCCCAGTCCAAAGTCTAATCTGAGATGGTAAGTCCCTTTCACCTATGAGCCTTTAAAAATTAAAAACAAGTTAATTACTTACAGCATTCAGTAGAGGTCCTGGCATTGGGTAAATGCTCCCACTCCAAATGGGAGAAATTGGCCTAAGAAAGGGACTACAGGTCCCATGCAAGTCTGAAACTCAGCAAGGTAGTCATTAAATATTAATACTTCAAAATAATCTCCTTAGACTCCATAGCTCACATTTAGAGCATGCCGATGATAAGGGTGGGCTCTCAAGGGCTTTAACAGGTTTGTTCCTTTGGCTCTGCAGGGTACAGCCTCTGTGGCTGCTTTCATAGGCTGGTGTTGAATGTTTGAGGCTTTTCTGGTACATGGTATAAGCTGTAGGTTGAGCTACCATTCTGGGATCTGGAGGATGGTGGCCCTCTTCTCACAGCTCCATTAGTCAGTGCCCCAGTAGGGACTATGTGTGGAGACTTCGACTCTACATTTTCCCTCTGCACTGTTCTAGTACAAGTTTCCCATGAGGGTTCCATCTGTACAGCAGACTTATATCTGGATATCCAAACATTTTTATATATCTTCTGAAATCTAGGTAGGAGTTCCTAATCCTCAACTTTTGCCTTCTGCAGACATGCACATTCCACACCACAGGGAAACTGCCAAGGCTTGGGTGTTGCACCCTCTATATCCACGGCCTGAGTTATATCTTGGCCCCTTTTAGATCCAGCTGGAGCTAAAGCAGCTGGAATGCAGGATATCAAGTCCTAACGCTGCATAAAGCAATGGGGTCCTGGGCCTGGCCCATGAAACCACTTTCTTCTTCCTAGGCCCCTGGGCCTGTAATGGGGAGCACTGCCTCAAAGATCTCTTACATGACCTGAAGACATTTTCTTAATTTTCTTAGCTATTAACATGCAGCTCCTTGTTACTCTTACAAATTTCTGCAGCCAGCTTGAATTCCTCCCCAGATTTTTTTTTCTCTATATGGCCAGGTTGCACGGTTTCCAAACTTTTAGGCTCCAATTCCCCTTTAAAGATAAGTTCCAATTTCAAACAATCTTTGTGAATACATATAATGACCACTTTTAAAAACACCTAGGTCACATCTTGAATGCTTTTCTGCTTAGAATTTTTTTCTGCCAGATATCCTAAATCATCTCTCTCAAGTGCAAAGTGCCACAGATCTCTACGGCAGGGGAAAAATATTGCAAGTCTTTTTGCTAAAGCATAGCAAGTGTGACCTTTACTCCAGTTCCCAGTAAGTTTCTTATCTCCGTCTGAGACCACCTCAGCCTGGATTTCATTGTCCATATCATTATCAGCATTTTGGTCACAACCATTCAACAAGTCTCTAGGTAGTCCTACATTTTCCTACATCTTTCTTTCTTTTTCTGAGCTGTTCAAACTGTTTCAACTCTGCCCATTACACAGTTCCAAAGTCATGTCCATATTTTCACGTGTCTTTATAAGAGTGCCCCACTTCCAGTACTAATTTTCTGTATTAGTTCATTATTTTACTGCTATAACAAACTACCAGAGACTGGGTAATTTATGAAGAACGGAGATTTAATAAACTCACAGGTCTGTATGCTTAATAGGATGCATGACTCGGAGGCCTCAGGAAGCTTACATTCATGGAAGAAAGTGAAGGGGGAGCAAGAACCTTCTTCACATGGTGGCAGGAGAGAGAGAGAGCAAAGTGGAAGTCCCACATACTCTTAAACAATCAGTCGTAGTGAGTACTCCCTCACTATCAATGAGACCAGCAAGGGGAAAGTCCAACCCCTGATCCAATCAATTCCCACTAGGGCCCTCTTCCAATTCAGCATGAGATTAGGGCAGGGACACAAATTCAAACTACACCACCAGTGTTCTCTGTATTTCTTGAATTTGCATGTCAAATTCTCTTGTGAGATTAGAGAATTTTTCATGATGTATATTCTCGAATATATTTTCCGACTTACTTACTCTCTCCTTCTCTTTCATGAATGCCAGTGCATCTTAAGTTTGGTCTCTATACAAATTAATATTTCTTAGAAGTTTTGTTCATTTTAAAAAGTTCTTTACTCTTGTTTGACTTTGTTAATTTGAAGAATTGGTTTTTAAGCTCTGAGTTTCTTTCCTCAACTTGGGCTATTCTGCTGCTAATCCTTCTGATTGTATAAATTTAATATAACATTTTATTCAATTTTCCTGTTTCAGAAGTTCAGTTTTTTTTTCCTTAAACTTGGTATTTTGTCTTTCGGCTCTTGAATAATTTGATTGAATTCCTTGGGTTCCTTGGATTAGGTTTTAACTTTTTCCTGAATATCAATGAGCTTTCTTGCCATGCAGATTCTGAATTCTGTGTATATCATTTCAGTCCTTTCAGTTTGATTAACAACCATTTCTGGGGGGCTAGTTGACTCATTTAGAGATAAAGAGACACATTGGATTTTTGAATTGCCAGAATGCTTGTGCTAATTCTTTCTCCTCTGCTAGGGCTGGTGTTCCTTTAACATGTAAGTTGACATGTCCTTTAGCATGTTCCTTTAAATGTAAGTGGAGTATATTCAGTTGATTTTGTCTCTGGAAGATTTCAGAGGGTCAAGGCTTTGTATACAATCTTTATTTGAGGATGAATTCATGCACTTGGTTTTATACTGGAGGTATATTAACAGAATAATTTTTGGTGTTGTAGTTTGGGCTATGATCCAGTGGATAACATTTAAGACTAATGGCCATTAGATAGGCTCTTACTCAACTGTGTGGCTCTGCTATATTTCCTTGCTCTTGGAGGCATGCTCTGAGGTGGGGAGAGGAGGAGATTACTCCCTAACCAGGTCCACCCCAGAGCCTTGGGGATACCCCTTCGATTACTGGTACCACACTTGCATTTACTTCATAAGATATTTTTGGCCTTGGGGCTCCTTTGGACTGGTTCTGCAAAGGAAGGCATGTGCCACTTATACATCACTCCATGAACCCATGTGTCTTTCCCTTTCAATGCTCTGAGAGCAGGAGCTCCTCCCCTCCTCCAGGGCTAGCCACAGCTTTCAGCTTGGCACTCCCAAGCTGCATGTCACAGACCTAGGATACCAGAATTCTCTTCAGCTTGGGATTCTGGCCTTACCTGGGAATCCAAAGTGCTCCCAGGTCACCAGGAAAGTACTCAGGTGGAGTAAAGCACTGAGGCTGGGTAAGGGAACCTGCACTGTCCACATGTTTTTGCAGAGCAGCTAGGCAAGGACCCTAGAAGGGCCTTTTGGGGAGAAGGGCCTGCAGAACAGATGTTTTCCAATTCTACAGGGAAGACAGCCTTGCTCTATATTGGTTTGCTTTCAGCTGGAGCTTCACCCCTTCATAGGGAGCTGGTGCTTGCTGGGCAATGGGTTCCTATGCCTGACCTCCACCAGAGCAGGTACACCTGACCTGCCACCTTGTGTACAAAAGCTCCTGGGTTCCACACTGGATGAAGCCCTATCTCTGTCTGCTCCCAAGGCAGATCTCCCTGTGAGATTACATGCACTTGGGGGCTGTGGAGTCCCGTATAGCTAGGATCTCAGTGTTCTGTGGTGAGACTGTGATGTCCCTCAGTCCCCTTACTAATCTCTTCCCCAGAAATTATTCAAGGCAGCGAACTAGCCTTAGCATTTGATACCTACACAGGGTTCCTAGCCTCCTCCCTCCTCAGCCAGGGCATCAGTGTTAACTCTCTATCCACTTGTTGTGTTTTCTTTCCAAATATCCACTCAAAATACCTTGGTTTACTGAATAATTTGGTCTCTATCAGTAGGAGCATGCTTCCCGGCTGTGTCTGGCTAGTCATCTTGTTTCTCCCTCCTCCAGACATTTTTTAAGAAAAGGAAAATATCTCAGTCAGTTCAGTAAAAACATTTTTACTTTGTTACATTTCATACAACTATATATGTTGATTCTTTAAATCATCATCTTAAAACTTTGCAAGTAAGTACAACTTTTTTTCTTTTAATGTATTAGGAAGTTATTAGTTAACTAATAATAGACCTGAGTAATTTCTCTTTTAAAATCAGAAATATTTTAAACATTAAAAATACAATATAAATCATTTGGGAAGTGCAATTAAAACTTAAAAGGAATAAATTTATTTCCTGAAGATTTGTAGAGCAAGTGTATTACTAAAGAGTTGCTACTTAAACAGAAAATTTTGATCTTGACAACAGTTTAGCTATTTACAAACATAAATTATATATACATTTAATAGAACATGTTATTCAATAGAATTACTTCATATTTTTGAAAAGAATAAAAATACTTTTAAAAGCTCAAGGAATTTCTATCATTAGGTATTTTATATTTTATTTTATTTTCCCAACGGATGCATGTGGTGTTTATTGCCACTGTCATTTTGAAAATAAGGAAACAGAGGAGATAATATGACATGTGTGATATCATAGAAACACTATGTGTGAGAACAGATTTTCATACCTAACTGATGTCTTCAAAGGCTCTATGTACTCAAAATTCCATCTGTGTCTTAATTATGGTGTTTAGATTTTAATTGTGAATTAAATCTTGGATATTCACTAAGTAGAAAACATTCTGAACAAAAAAACTCAGTTTTCTTCCATATTAATCTTCAATTTCCTGAGTTTTGTGAAAATTAAATAATGTAGAGTTTATTGATAAGATAGTGATTGGCAGAGTATCAACCTTAAGTACTTAATTAATATTTTATTATGCTGTATTCATGCTATGTTAAAAAGAGGAAGTATTATAAATAATATTTTATTAAAATATTTCTTGGTTTCTGGGGAAACATGAATACTTTAATAAGTTGTAAGTCTTAATTCCTTTACAGTGTGTTTGAGTTTTTAAAATAATAAAAAGTCTTTTAAGGATACACCTGCTTAATAGACTGAAAGTTAAAACTTGCATACTAAACTTTGATTTAAGAAATATGCTAACAAAATGTGAGATATTCTCTTCTGTGTTTCATAATCTTTCTCTGGAGACAATCCTAAAAGAGAAGCAGCAAATATTTCAAGAAATTGTGAGAATTTAATTTTGGATATTAGATTTTCCACATTTTCATTAGTTTTACTCACGAGGTCCTATTATACATAATTTCTGTGTTTTCCTGCCCTTCAGTGGTATCTTCATCACAATCCAAATACATTGATCATTAAATGTTTAAATATTTGAAATCTTTATTCTGATACACCATACATATTAATTATATAATCTTTCCTAAATTATCCAGAATAGCCATTGAAGTTCTAAATTTTCCTTGGTAGAATCTGGTCAGGTTTTTGATTATTTAGTTCGTTTGGCACTACATCCCTAAGATTTATTGAAACCCTAGTAACTGCTAATATTAAAATGAAAAGACCACAAAGAATACAAGTAATCAGTCACTGATATTCTTGTCCCTACCCCTCACCTTATCTATACCATCCCTGAACAGTGAAACAACGCAAATTAAGAAGTGAATACCAAGGTAAAAAAAGAAAGAAAGAAAAAAAGATAAATAAATAATGGCTTCATAAAGCCCTAGCAAAAGTTTTCAGTTTGGCTGATCTCAGAAATAGTTAATAAAATTGTTCTCTCTCTATGCTGATTCAACTCCAGATAGGCATCCTTCTTCTCCAAACTTCAACTTCCTCCCTTCCTCTCTGCTCTCTCTTCTTTGTCTGTGGCATCTGGACCATCCCCTTTTCTTTTTCATGCACTGGCTTGTTCTAAACATACCCCATTACTTGGATATTAATATAATATCTTAGAGTGTAGTTAAAAATAATGACCAAATATTCTGTTTCCTTTTTTTTTAATTAAAATCTTGTTTACTATCACATTTGCATAAACTAGTTGTGGTAAGGAAAGGCTGAAAGTTCACTGAAGGATTTATGGTTGCTTTATCCACTCTTACTTTGGATGCCCTAATCTCCATCAGTTAGTTTATATCCTTATAGGTCCTGGAGATGCGAAGATGTGAAAACTTGGTTAGAAAAAAGCAGAAATAATTGATTTTCCAAATGCTGTGTAGTATGTGATCAAAATTTGACCACATGGATGCATAGTAGATGAGTCCAAGAATAAGACAATTTATTTTAGCAGCTATGTCTGATGTCATTCTCTCAAACTGAGTGATCCAAAATTCAGTCTGTTAAAAAGTCTAATTGCTGGTTTTCTAACCATATCAAGCTACTTAATCGGTTATGCCATTCAAAACTATCAATGAACAAATGAATGTGAAGAATTATTTTGTACATTAATTCTATAATTTGTACATATAATTAATTTGTACATTAATTCTATCCTATGATAGATTTTTTTTTTTTTTGTCAGTCTTGCTCTGTCGCCCAGTCTGGAGTGCAGTGGCATGATGTTGACTCACTCCAACCTCCACCTCCTAGGTTCAAATGATTCTCTTGCCTCAGCCTCCCAGGTAGCTGGGACTACAGGCATCTGCCAACACGCCTGGCTAATTTTTGTATTTTTAATAGAGGTGGTGTTTCACCATATTGGCCATGCTGGTCTTGAACTCCTGATCTTGTGATCCACCTGCCTTGGCCACCCAAATTGCTGGGATTACAGATGTGAACCACATGCCTGGCTCATATGATCTTTTATACTACATTATTGTACTAACTAGATTGCATCATGAGCCTTGAATTTAAGTCATACTCTCTCTCAGGTAAATCCTTATAACTTTGTTGGGCTTCCAATTGCAGCCAACTACTAAACATTTTGTTACCATAGAGTGTTTATTTCGTAGTTACAAATTGAACATATAATTTATCTCCACTAATGTTGAATTTCCCAGGACAATATCATTTGGGCTGTAGTCATCTAGAATTTACTTTAACTATGGCAGAAAGCTTCTTGTGGGAATCCTTGATTGACATTGGAACTATTAGACACAAGTACATGTGTTATTATATTGCCTCTAAACTGACATTAGTTTCTAAATTCCAAGTATTTCCTTTTACCTCAGCACCTCAGCAGTTACCCTTCCTAATATATACATATATATGTATATATATGTGTGTGTATATATGTATTATATATATATATATGAGAAGCTATATATATATGTTTATATATATATATAACTAAGACACACAATACTCTGATGAGTTGGATCACAGCAGATATTTTGATACAATGGGTAATTTGGTCTTAAAGCAATTTTGTATTCCTCTATAATAGAAGCAGTTACTACAAAATCTCAATAACAAGTTGTCAATCATTTTTTAAATGACGTATACTTTGAAGTGACTACAACAAACTTGTCCAAAGTCCCAGTGGTTTTCCCCGGATAAGAGTAAGATGTTTTTGTCGACAGAAACTTCAGACATTTCCAAATTTTTCAGACACTTCCAAAATTATTTGAGCATGTGAAGTGTTAATGTTGGTTTGTGTTATTTTTGAAGCTCTGAGAAAGCTTGCTTTTAGAAAAAAAGATAATCAAATTTGACTCTTTTCCTTTTAACTTTGTGAATAGGTGTTAGTAATATGTCATGAAAAACTAAATAATCCAATCAATCAGTGCACCTCTTGATTGATTTTGGAGCCAACTAGAGAGTAACTTAACCTTGGTTTTCTGAATAATGCCTATATGACCTTTGCTCAAGTGATGACAATAAATTTAATCATTTTTTTCTGAGCTTTACCATATCTAGATTAATTAGCTTTACTCTGGTGATCTAGAGTTGATAAGTATTTGTAATTATGACTTAGCTTGGTCTTCAGATTGAGATATCAACACTATGTAACAAATAACAGTACTTGCACACTGAATCAAATCTATACCTATTTTCACTAGGTTGTGGTAATTAACAGGACAAATTAAATATTCTTATATGACACATGAATGCATGCTGGAGCTTATTCCAAGTAAATGCAAATTGATTTTATCTCTCTTCTAGCTAGAGTTAAACAGAAGGAAAGAACCAAATCAATAAAGATATGAAAATCTTACTCATTTTGTGGCATGTGTTGAATTGCTGCCATATAGGGTATGGCTGAGGCTTTTGGTGGCACCATTGCACCAGTTGACTTTCAGAATTAGTCCGTTTTCGAACATGCATACTGAATTACTAAACAAGTGATATTAGGGTTCTAATATATATAAAATATATTTTATTAATTCAAATATTTGAATTCCTTAGAAATCCTAAATTGTTTTGTATTAAGCACTTGCATATGTTTAGATGATTCTATATTATTCACGATGTATTGCCCAAATAAAACAGGAAAAGAACAGATTCGTACAACTCTCCTTTTCCTGTATTTTGGGTAAGTGAAAACTTGTGCATTCAGACAATATGTATATTCCAATAATAAATTCTAGCAATTGGAAGGCAACAACAATAATCAACTTTTGTTCATAAATTTCTACTTGAACCTTATGTTCACCTGCATATCTCTTATATTTGCATCACCATATCCTAGTGTGAGAATGTAGTAAGAAGACCCACACTAGATTCCGTTGCCTTGATCTTGGACTTCTCAGACTCCAGGCTGTGAAAGAATAAATTTATGTTCTTTATAAATTACTTAGTCTGTGATATTTTATTATAATACTGCAAAATGTACTAAGACAATCAATGGCCAGCAATCCTAATACCAGACCCAGGCCATTTTTCTTTACCAGACCCAAGCCAGTTTACCCATCCTTGGATAAATTACCTCTAGTCTCCTACTGGGATTTATTAAGAGACACTACCCCTTTTGTCACGCAGAGTCCTAACCCTTTCCTGTGTTAAGTGACAGAGACTGTTATAGGATTATAGATTCTAGTTCTCCGTAATAATCATTTTTTTTAAAAAAAATATTAAGTATTGAATAAATTAAGTGAACTTTTCATAGTCCTTTTCCAGACAAATAGTTGGTAGAGCAGCTAGACGATCTAATTTCTTATAATGATCTGTGAAAATTTTAGTAGCTATTTCATACATTTCTTCATTTTTAAAATCTTTTAATTGACTTTATGAAGACTTCCACAGAGATAAATCGTCTGGTGATTTTTCACCTTTTTTTCTTATTGCTCTCTTTCTTAGTATAATCCTGAAATTTCTCCAATTATTTAGCTCCATGCTGGAGCCTGAAGTTTATAGCAGCTTCGTACAGATCATCTTTTCTCTCTGAGAATAAAGTCACATAAGGGACCCAAACTATTAGTGTTCTTTATTATCAGAGCATCAATCATTACCTAGTAAGAATCATAGAATTAGTGGAAGTCTTAATATCATACCAGAAGTAATTTTGCAGCTCTAGCAGCCACCAGCTGCTTATCAATCAGCTTCAGTTTTACCAGAACATACTTTTAAAAACAATACCGAAACAAATGACAAACACATCCACATCCACAGCCACCCACCTCCCACAAACTCACAATAGTGTATTGTTCATGGACTTATTTTTTTATGACACACACACACACACACACACACACAATGTAATACATTTAGATGTTCATCCGAATCTGGATCCATGAATTTTAGTTCTCATTTGTAATTTTCTGCCTGTCAGTGGATGCAGTACTTGTGCAACTTAAGCCCATAAATGGCCAGTAAGTCAACATGAAGACAATGATTTCTCTCTCCGTCGCTTTTATTTCTGTCAAACCATGTCTTCGACATTGTTATTTACATTATATTGTCAGGGATAGTTTAAAAGGTCCCATCTTCATTGCCATACATTTCATAGGTTTGAATATTTTAAAAGTCACACAAGTTGTACAGAGCATCCTTACATAAGGCTTAACGTATAACCAAAGGAAAATAAAGTACAAAAAGAATAGAGTAATCCAAGGGAACTCCGGGTACAAGCTCCCAGCATTCTTATTGAAACAGAGGTGCTTTCTGTCTTCAAATTCAAGCATCAAGAATTCTATAATAAATATTACCTTCAGAAAAACTCAATACAAAATGTCTCTGTGAGGTTTTTATGTTGTTCTGGTCACCTAGTTAAGCTACACCACATGTCAATTGAAAATCATCAGTAAAACACAAGACCTGCAGTTCCTGGTGGCCAAGAGCAATGCCCAGTCAAAAGCACAACTATAATCTAACAAAATTTTTAGGTTATGTCCTGGAGCCGATATATATTTCCTCTTGGTTGAAAATGAGAAGAATAACTAATTTGTTTAGTTCTCCTTCTGTAGCAGATATTATGCTAAGGGCTTTGCACTTATCTCTGCTTTTAGAAAAGTAATTATTAGTTTCCTTTTACAGATGATGGCACTAAGGTTCAAAAACAGGCTGGTAGAATCTTAACCCATGACACCTAGCTAGTTAAGTGGCCCAGCTAGTCTTGATATCACAGGTGGCCCATTTGATCCCCAGTTCATCTGAAAGCACATGAAGCACATTCTAAGGATGCTTAGAAGAACAGCACTGTGAGCAAACATCAGGATTCTTGGTTCTCAAGGAAAAATAAGATTATGCTTAGCAAATTTTGCTTTTTAAATAGAAAAAAGGATTCACAACCAATTGAAGATATACTAAATAATGATTGAAATGAAAAAGAACTTTTCATAGCCCATGTATGGCTGAGTATATAGAGATTTTTTTATACACTATAAGATGAACTTAATTACATTTTAACTTCACATTTTAAGAATAACAAAAAAATAATAAATAGTAAAAAATAGCCCTTAGAAGTTGAGAAGTCACCAGGGGAGGTTCAGACTTTAACGGATGCATCATAAATGCCTCCTGACATAAAGATAGAATTTTCCCAATCCACCTGTAAATTCACTCTATCTTCAATAAAAATGCTTTAAAAAGCTGTATTAAAACCAAAGGCAGTCTGTTTATCTGAACACAGTATAAAACTGAATAAACAATCTGAATATAAATAGTATTGGAAATAAACTGAAACAGTGATAGTTTTCATAATATAAATAGGATGCCTGCAAATAATAAAAAGCTAAACAACCAAATTTGGCTATGAATAAAAAAAATTGATTGATTATTAATTCAAGAGGAATCTTGAATAGCCAATAGGCAGAATGAAAGATGCTTATGATCATCATTGCAAATGATGTGAAATAAAAAGAAAATAACTGATAACAATTTCCCCTATTTGAATAAATTTAAAAAGTTTGAGAATAACAAACATTGTCAGGATTTGAAGACAACCAGAATTTTAAACACCCATAATATAAAGGTAGAAATTGTTGTCACTAATTTGGACCAAAATGTGACCTTTTCTAGTAAACTAAAAATATTTACAATAAATTATTCTGCAATTCAACTGCTGGTTATATGCAGTAGAGCAGAATTTTTCAAAATTTAATGGCAACTTACAGTAAGAAAGATATTTCATACTGTTGAGATTATAAATACACACACTTTTGTAAGCATTTGTGTCCATGTACATATAAGCAAAATAATATTTCTTACAATATTTATGTGCATAAATTTGCCTCAGTGATTTAAGATGAACAATGAAACTAATGCATGCTGTTTAAATCTTCCTGATCCTTTCTGTTGCAGGTGAGAAAACAATATCCCAAAATATGGCACACTGGCATGCTGAGTACTTTGAGCTGAAGGACATTGGAAGGATCTCAGAAATAAAATCTCCTACTGACCTTTCTAAGGCTTCATTCTCCTACTTTGCTTTTTCTTTTGTGGCAGGCCATAAAATCTGGAATTCCTCTTCCCAATGGCCTGTCATTCAAACCAAAAATATTACTCTAAATTTCCTCCACTTTTCTGTATAGGAGCTGGCTATAAAGAAATTCTCTGACCTACTTTGTCTAATCGTATCTTAAAACACTCATTCCATTTTTTGAAAAAAAAAAAAAAAAAAAAAGATCTAGCCCTATCTCCAGGAAGAAGGAATATCACACAGAAAGACCAAGAAGAATCCGAACAGACATGCCTTACAGATTATGCTTTTTTCATGCATTTCTACATGGCTGTCTATTGAACCTAAGCATAACAATAGACAGTTATCCCTGAGTCTTTGGGTCTTCCTTTCTGATCTGTGTCACATAACATTTTATTAAATAAGTCTGTTATACTTTCCTCTTGTTAACCTGTCTTTTGTTGTAAAAGTGTCAGCTGTAACCCCGATAATGAAAATAGGTATGACACCCTTTCCACTTCTACAGTTCTAATCTATCACATTATACTGACAAATATAGGGCATAACTCTCCAAAATACCCTGAAGGGTTGTACTGAAGTGTTGTAGCTCTCAGATTGAAAAATGCTGTTCTGTACATGTGAATAAGAGCCTATGTTCTTGTACATGTGTAACAAGAGGCACATACAAGAATATTTGAAAGAATACCGTTTGCTATTCTAAAATGGGAAAAAAATAATATACTATACAGTAATGAAGATAAACTCTCTGGAACTAAACTTCATATAATAATAGATACAAATTTCACATACATAAGGTTCAGCAAAAAACCTAGTTGCAGAAGTAAATTGAAAATGTAACTTCATTTATAATTTCTAAACATATGAAAACAATTATTAATATTTGTGTGTGCATGAAAGAGAGACAAATATAAAGAAAGGGCTGTATAAAAAAATAAAGGAGGGCTAGAATCAATATTCGATACATTGGTTGCTATTGGCTGCCACCATATAAAGGGCATATAGGTGGTTTAGAAGGTAAGTATTCTCTTGTTAAATTTTGATGTAATCAATGTATTGATGTGACTTTTAAATTTACTTTCTACATATGAATTACATGTTTAAAGTTTTATATTTAATACTGAATAAAATAATTTTAAATATATAATAATTTTAAATATGTAAGTTTAGATATGTATATGTATAATTTTTTAATTATAAGAAATACAGCATCTAAAAGGGGATGTTTCTACCTAGTAGGATATCATATGCTAAGTACACAAGTATTCTCGCTGTGAGCCTTAAAAGCATCTTGGCTTCAACATTAGACTATTTTGACTTCTGTTTATTTTTTCAGCAAAATAAATCATTTATTTATTTTTGTCCTTTTTGGAAGGAGAGAAATATATCCTCCTTTTTGAAGGTATAGTTTTTCAAAAATGTACATTTATATATTTCTGAAGAAATAAACATTTTTCTTCCAATACATACTATAGTACTATGGTAAAATATTTGGAGGCAAATAAGAATAGAGAAAAATGTTTTTCTTATGTTTATATAACCACAGTAATAAGAAATTTTATTTATTTATAATTTTCCATAATCTTTAACTATACTAACTCATTTAATTCTAAAAACTCCATAGATGGATTTTATCTTTATTATACAGAGGAGGAAAAATTGAGGCACAGAAGAGTTCAGTATCCTTCTCAAATACACACAGCAAGTAAATTGTGAAAGCATGTCTTTAATGACTTCAATTTTTATTTTTTATTTTTTGAAAGAAAAACTATAGCACATAATTCTCTCCAGAGCTTTGACTATAAGTTGCTAAAATAAAGTTAGGAGTAATTGTAATGAAACTGTCTCATTGGAATTTGTAAACAAATCATATACTTCAGTTGGTTAAATATGCCCTACCTGTTATTAAATATCCCTTTAGGCTGTCCCCTATACACACATCCCTTATTTGACACTAACTATATACATGTATGACTTTTCTTATTCTATCACATACAGTATTCTATGTGTATCATATATTTATATGCATGAATGTTTTTTCCTAACAAAATAATAAACGCTTTTATGTAACTAATATGCAATTTATAGTGTGCCTGTGCTGATATATTTCATATAGTATTTTTTAAAGTTTCTTTAATGCCATATGTTCAAATTAAATAATTTTTTTTCACAGATTTCTCAGTGGCTCAGCTAATAGCATGGAAAGATTGTAAATACCAGTGTAAGCACATACTTGATAATACAAGGTTATCCCAAAACTATAAACTCAGAGCTGGGCTGTAGGAATATAAAGTTAAATATAAATATTTCAGCAGAGAAAAAATATAATGCCCTATGAAAACACCACTAGAAAAATAGACATGTTGTGTCTTGAATATTTGCATGTGAACATGAAATGACAGATTTCTCTCTCCAAAGTTCCTGCCATCTAAAACATAAAGTGAAATATACTTTGTGCATAGCATTTGTGATTCAAATTAGTTTCACTATCATTTTTTTGTCAATTGTGTTTTGTGTTTGTCAGAATGTCTATTGGGGATAACTGTTGTGGAAAAAAGAGAAGAGAAACCTAATGACTCAAAGTTATTTGACATTTGTTGTTCCATACTTGTGTACTTATGATCTGCCCTTTCACAAAATAATAAAGCTCTTTAAAAAATATACTCTGCTACTTTGGAAGTTTTGCTGTCTTTAAATATTTTAAAAACTATTTTATTAAAAAAAATATTTGAAGAGAAAAAAAAAGATACCATGTTGAGTAAAAGAAGTGGTTCTTAATGTAACTCAATTTTAGGATACTCTTTCACAAACCAAATTTCTACCATCTCAAATACTTTAAATATAAAGTGAGAGGCCCCCCTCTCTATCATAAATACATTGAAGAGAGATCCAAGATGGCCGACTACTAGCAGCTCAGGATTGTAGCTCCCAGAGAAAGTGCACAGAACGAGAGGACGCCACATTTTCAGAAAAATTTTTGTTGCTTACGGACTAGGATTCCCAGCGGAGGAGCCCCATGAGTCACCAGCACGACTCTTGTGGCCAGCGTGGTGGTTTTGCCGGTGCTTCGGTGCAGTGGTTCTCAGTGCAGAGTAAATGGGATTAGCTTCCCTTTTGATCGATGTTTGGATCTCCGGGAAGGCGAGTTGCCCATTTCAAGAGAGAAGCCAGACCGGAGATCCCCTGAGCAGAAAAGCACCACGAAACTTAGTGCCGTGGTTTTAGCCAGCACAGTGGGTTGCTCAGATTTCTGCATTGGGAATCAACAAATTGGACGTCCACTTGGAGACCTAAATTGAAAGTAGGTAATTACAGAGATGACAGGTGGATAAAATTACAATGACAGGAAGGAACCAGCTTAAAAAAGCTAAGAATACCCAGAAGCAGAATGCTTCTCCTTCTACAGGAGATCATAGTTCTTCACCATCAAGGGAACAAGGCCTGATGGAGAACGAATGTGTTCCAATAACAGAAATGGGCTTCGGAAGGTGGATGATAAGGAATTTTTTGAGTTAAAAGAACATGCTCTAGTCCAATGCAAAGAAACTAAGGACCCTGAAAAAAGGTTTGATGAAATCCTAATGAGAATATATAATTTAGAAACAAATATAAGGGAATTATTGGAATTGAAGAACACAATAAGAGAACTTCTCGAAGTATGCACAGGTTTTTGACAGTCTAATTGATCAAGCAGAAGAAAGGATATCAGAGGTCGAAGACGTATTCAATGAAATGAAATGAGAAGACAAGATTCGAGAACAAAGAGTAAAAAGGAATGAGCAAAGTCTCCAGGAAATATGGGACTATGTGAAAAGACCTAATTTATGATTGATTGGTGTACCTGAGTGTCATGAAGAGAATGAATCTAAGTTGGAAAATATTTTTCAGGATATTATTCAGGAAAACTTTCCTAACCTAGTAAGACAAGATAATAACTCCAGGTAATCCAGAGAACACCACAAAGATATCCCTTAAGTAGACCAACTCCAAGACATATAATTGCTAGATTTACTAGGGTTGAAATAAAGGAGAAAATTTTAAGGGCAGCTAGAGAGAAAGGTCAGATTACCTATAAAGGGAAGCCTATCAGACTCACAACAGACCTCTCAGTAGAAACCCTACAATCTAGAAGAGAGTGGTGGTCAATATTCAATATCCTTAAGGAAAAGAATTTTCAACCCAGAATCACATATCCTGCCAAACTAAGTTTTAAAAACGAAGGAAAAATAAAATTTTTCACGAACAAGCAAGCACTCAGAGATTTCGTCACCACCAGGCCTGTTTTTACAAGATCTTCTGAAAGAAGCACTACAAACAGAAAGGAACAAACAGTATAAGTTATCTCAAAAATTCACCAAAACGTAAAGAAGATCTCCATAATGAAGAATTTACATCAACTACCGGGCAAAAAAGCCAGTTAGCATTAAATTACAATATTGAACTCACAAATATTAATATTAATCCTAAACTTAAATGGATACAATGCCTTAATCAAAGTCACAGACAGGCAAATTGAATAAAACGTTAAAATCTATTGGTACATAGTATCCAGATCCAACTCGCAATGATACACAAAGACTTAAAATAAACAGATGGATGAATATTTACTAATTAAATAGAGAGAGAGAAAAAAAAAGCAGGAGTTGTAACTCTTGTCTCCGATAAAATAGACTTTATTAGTAACAAAAAGAAACAAAGAAGGACATTACATAATGGTAGAAGGATCAATGTAACAACAGAAGTTAATGATTATAAATACTTACGTACCTAATATAGGAGCACCCAGATACATCAGACAAGTTTTTATTGACTTACAAAGAGATTTGGACTCCCACACAACAATGGCGGGAGATTTTGACATCACATTGTTAATTTATAATACACCCATTCTGAAAGTGACTATATAACAGGAAGTGAATTACTCTTTAGTATTTACATAGTATCTTACAGACCTAAATGAAATATTGGTTGACTGTTATTTTCTTCCTGTATTCCTTTCTCTGTTGTTAAGTATAAGTTATGGCATAAAAGAGTTTTTTGATACCTTTTTAAGGTTGCATTCTAGCCTGGGCAATAGAGCAAGAATTTTCTTCTCTCTCCCACTTTTTCTTTCTCTTTCTTTTTTTCTCTTATAAAAAATAAAATAAAATAAATATAAACATACATTCACTTTCTATATCTCACTAAAAAAAGAAAAAATAAAGACTTAAAACATAACTATAATACTATATCACATAAAAAAAAGCATACAAATACATGGAAATTAAATGATCTGCTCCTGAATGTTTTGGGGTTAATAATAAAATCAAGGTGGAAATTTAAAAATTCCTTGAAATGAATGGTAATAGTGATACAAGTTGTCAAAACCTCTGGGATACAGCAAAAGCAGTGCTAAGAGGAAAGGTTAAGCACTAAATGGCTACATTAGAAAGTCTTAAAGATCACACATTGACAACTAATGTCATACCTCAAGGAACTAGAGAAACAAGAACAAATTCAAAGCCAGCAGAAGAAATGAAATAACAAAGATCAGAGCAGAACTAAATGAAATTGAAACAACAACAACAGTACTAAAGATCAATGAAATAAAAAGCTGTTTCTTTGAAAAGATAAAATTGATAGACTGTTAGTTATATTGACCAAGAAAAGAAGAAGATTCAAATAAAATCAATTAGAAATGAAACTGGAGACATTACACTTGACACCACAGAAATACAAAGGGTAATTCGGGACTACTGTGAATACATTTACGCACACAAACTAGAAAGTCTAGAGGAAATGCAAAGAATTCCTAAAAACACACAACCCTTCTAAATTAATCGAGAAGAAAGAGAAACCCAGAGCAGACCAATAACAAGCAGCAAAATTGAATCAGAAAAAAAAGCCCAGCTGAACTCTACCAGATAATCAAAGAGGAATTGATGCCAATCCTACTGAAACTATTCCAAGAGATTGAGAAAGAGGGAATCTTCCCTAATACATTCTCAGCCTGATACCAAATCCAGGAAAGAACATAACAAAAAAGAAACTACAGACTAATACTCCTGATGAATATAGATGCAAATATCCTTAACGAAATACTAGCTAACAGAATCCAACAGCACATCAAAAAGATAATACACCATAATTAAGAGGCTTTTATTCCAGGAATGGATGAACGGTTTAACATACACAAGTCCATAAATGTGATACATCACATAAATAGAATTAAAAATAAAAACCATATAATCATTTCAATAGGTGCAGAAAAAGCATATGATAAAAATCAGCCTCCTTTATGATAAAAATACTCAAAAACTAGGCATAGAAGGGACTTATCTCAAAATGATAAAAGCCATATATGACAAACCCACAGCTAACGTCATACCGAATAGGAAAAAGTTGAAAGCATTCTCCCGAGAACTGGAACAAGATGAGGATACACACATTCACCACTTCTATTTGACATATTACTGGAAGTCCTAGCCCGAGCAATCAGGCAAAAGAAAGAAAGAAAGCGCACCCAACTTGGAAAAGAGGAAGTCAAACTGTTGCTGTTTGCCAATGATATAATCACATACTTAGAAAACTGCAAGGACTCCTCCAAAAGATGCCTAGATTTGATAAACAAATTCAGTAAAGTCTCAGGTAACCAAATCAATGTATACAAATCAATGTACACAATGTATAGTGGTGTATTGCACTACTATACACCAACAATGACCAACCTGAGAATCAAACTAAGAACTAACCTTACGTTTGCAAGAAAGCCCATTATTTAAAAAGTCAAAAAACATTAGATGTTGGCATGGATGTGGTGAGAAGGGAACACTTTTTCTTTGAAACAGAGCATCGCTCTATTGCCCAGGCTGGAGTGCAGCAGCATGATCTTGTGGTTCACTGCAACGTTCGCCTCCCAGGTTCAAGCTATTCTCGTGCCTCAGCCTCCTGAATAGCTAGGGTTAGTAGGGCTCCTGCCACCACGCCCACCTAATTCTTGTATTTTTAGTAGAGACAGTGTTTTCCATATTGACCAGGCAGTTCTCAAACTCCTGACCTCAGGTGATCCGCCCATCTCGGCCTCCCAAAGTCCTGGGATTACAGGCATGGGCCACCACGCCTGGCCAAGATGTGACTTTAATATTTGTAGTTTATTATAGCCTAGTTTGGCTCTTGGTGCTTTCAGGGTTGAAGACTCTGTATAAGTTCCTTGGCTATAGAGTCTTTGTATAATGGCTTTCTCAGATACTGGTTGTAGTAGCAATGCACTCAGTGTGTGGGCAAGTTCACCACCTGCTGTGGGCTTGGAATGGCAGAGACCTCTTGAAACTTCCCTTGTTCACCCACAGTGTACACTTATTTACTTATTTCCCCAGTGTTTTATTTCCTGAGTTGAATAATTCAGACTTTAGGCCAGTGGGGGAGGTGTCCCTGGATAGACATTGGTTGTGGCTAAAGCAGGTAGGTAAATGCAATACCCAGTGGTGGGCAGACATCCCAGTCTTGACAGAGGTGTCTGGGGGAGCTCTCAGTGAAATGCACTGAGATCCTATCGGGGGAAGGGTAGAAGCCACTTCAGCTTCCCAGTCAGGCCAGTAGGAAAGCAATCTACCACCAGACATACTTCTGCCCCAGTGTTCCTTCCAGCTATTCAGAGCAGACGGGAACCTCTTTTCACCTGCAGGAACGTTGATGTTCTGAGAGGTACAGGAATAGTGACTCTACCTCTCGCGCAAGCCTGAACCTGGCGGATGCTCCACCTGTGTGGATGCAGCCACCCTGAAGTGTTCCAGAGAGGCTGTGTATAGGTCCACCCACGTCAAGCTCCCATGAGAGAAGCCCCAGTTGTTTCTGCCGTGGTGAATGAGGAGGAAAAGAATTTCCCTTCAAGACCCTTTAAGCATCAGGGCTGCCTGTCTGTTGAGACAGAGTGACAGACTTTCCCCGCTGTGTCTCTGCTGAAGGAAATTTGCTACCAGCAGAAAGATCTGAGAATCAGCTCGTGCTGCTCAGGTTCTTTTGTCCACTGGGGTGTTCTTTTGATGTGATGCATTCCCCCTTCCTCTAGGAGTAGGAGTCTCTGAGAGTCAAACTACAGTGAATGTTGTTCCTCCTCTGGATCTGGGGCTGCCATACTTGACCAGTACTGGGGAATATCGGCAAGGGATCCAATAATGTAACCTTTCCTCAAATCTCCCAGCAGCGGGTACCAGCACCTGCTACCATGAGGGTCATAGGGGAGTGACGTGGACTCTGAGATTCCTTGGTTGTATTATAAATAGCCTTAGCGCAATGGCTTTCTCAAATGCCAGTTGTAGTAGTAATGAACTGGTCACGTAGACAGGCTCAGGAACTCCTGGTTAGCCAGGGTGGTGCAGGCAGGGGTGATAGTGAGGTCAAACACAAGTTTTCTCCTTTCTGGGTTCTTCCACCTGGAGATGCTGTAATGGATCATGTTGGTAAAAAAAAAAAAAAAAAGCTTGCAAAAAGAGCGCCAGCTGCGGTAGCAGTGGTAGAATTTGTGTTTGCCTTATGTCACCTAAGGGAGGTGTTCTGGTATCTCAGGTGATGGACAGGGCCATGGGGCTCCCAAAACTTTCCGTCCTTTGTGTTAAACTACCAGGGTGGGTGGAGGGGTAAAGCCAGATGGGGGCTGGGTCAGGCAGGTCTGAGCTCTGGCTGTTATGCAGGGCAGGCAGAGGCCCCTGTGGGGTCAGGAGAGCTGTCCTCTGGCCACTAGGGCAATGTTACAGGAAGGAGCGTAACTGTGTCTACTGCACAGAAGAGTTTATGCAGGGAGTTGGGAGGAGCAGGCAGCTGTAAGCCTCACCCAGCTCCCATACACTTGGCAAGGCAGGGCAAGATCTGTTTCTTAAAAACCAACAAATTTAAAATACTAATAAAAAAAGGAACAAATTAATTACAAAGTATATAGAAGAAAGGAAAGGAAATAATAAATGTTAGAGAGAAAATCAGTGATATGGAAAATAAAAAAAAAACTAGAAAAAAATAATAAATGCAAAAACTGATTCATTGAGAAGATTAATAAAATTGATAAAATATAGCCACACTGATCAGAAAAAAAAAAGACACAAGTTACTAATATCAACAATGAAACAGGTGACGTTACTACAGATTGTACAGATTATAAGAACATATTGGACAAATGCAGTGGTTCATGCCTGTAATCCCAACACTTTGGGAGGCCTGGGATCCTTGAGCCCAGGAGTTTGAGACCAGTCTAGGCAACATAGTGAGACCTCATGTCTATTTTTTTTAATAGGAAAATATTACCAATATTATATTCCTATAAATTTGATGGCTATAGTTCCTTTTTTTTGGTAGAGACAGGGTCTCATGATTGAGTGATCCTCCTGCCTGGCTTCCCAAAGTGCTAAATTTACAGTCAGGAGTCACCATTTTAGATTACCATCACCATACACTGTTGATGGTAATCTAAAATGATACAACCTTCCTATACCATGTTTAGAGAAAAAATAAATAAATAAAATAATGCAACCAGTTTGGTTGTTTTTCTTACAAAGTTAAATATACACTTACCGTATGATTCTGCCATTCCATTCCCTGCCTGGGTATTTACCCAAGAAAAATAAAAGCTTATATCTAGAAGAAGACACCTGAGCCCAGGCGCACTGGCTCATGCCTGTAATCTCGGCATTTTGGGAGGCCAAGGCAGGTGCAAGACTTAAGGCCAGAAGTTTGAGATCAGCCTGGCCCACACGGCCAAACCCCATCTCTAAAATACAAAAACTAACCAGGTGCAGTAGCACACACTTGTCATCCCAGGAGGCTGATGCATGAGAATCACTTGAGCTTGAGACGCGGAGGTTGCAGTGAGCAGAGACCGCACCATTGCACTCCAGCCTGGGTAACAGCGAGACTGAAGAAAAAGATGCATGTGAATGTCCATAGAAGCTTTATGTGTAATAGCAAAGCTGGAAACATTTCAAATGTTTATCAGTATGTGAATAGATAAAGGAATTGGGGTACCTCCATACAACTGAATACACTACACGTAAAACTACTGATACATGTTAAAACATGGATGGATCTCAAAAATGATCACATGGAGTAAAAGAAGCCAACGAAGAAAGGAGCATACTGTGTGATTCTATTTATATAAAATTCTAGAAAATGCAAATTAATGTATAGTGACAGAAAGTAGACCAGTCGCACTTGGGGATAGGAGAGGGAAGGGCAAAGACAGGGAGGGATGGAAGGAGGGGTGGCCAAGGGGCACCGGGAGACTTCTGTCAGTGTAAAATTATCTTGATTTCAGTGATGGTTTCATGGGTATATTACATATGTTGTAACTGATCAAATCGTATACTTTAAATATAGTTTACTGCATATCAATTATACTTCAACAAGCCTATTTGAGAAAATAAAACTAGATAATACAATCTCGTGTAATTTGATCAGAAAGGCTGGGTATATGATGGCTCACGCCTGTAATCCCAGCACTTTGGCAGGCCTAGGCGGGTGGATCACTTAAAGTCAGGAATTTGAGACCAGCCTGGCGAAGATGGAGAAGGCCAGTCTCTACTGAAACTACAAAAAAAAAAAAAAAAGAAAGAAAAGAAAAGAAAAATTGCCCAGGTGGGGTGGCAGGCACACATAATCCCAGCCATTCGGGAGAATCACTTGAACCCAGAAGGCGAAGGCTGCAGTGACCCGAGATTGTGCCACTGCACTCCAGCCTGGGCAAAAGACAGAAAGAGAGAAAGAGAAAGAATATATTATGTATAATGTGCATATTGCACTGTCACCCCTTTTGATATTATAGGATCTCCTCTCTTCCCTTAGGCTATTTTAAATAACAGACTGACCAACATGGTGAAACCCAGTCTCTACTGAAAATATAAAATTAGCCAAGTGTTGGGGGATGTGTCTGTACTCCCAGCTACTCTGGAGGGTCAGGCAGGAGAATCGCTTGAACCAGTCAAACCAGTCGAACCCATGAAGTGGAGGTTACACCAAGCCAAAATCTCACCTTTGCACTCCAGCCTGGGCAACAAGAGCGAAACTCCGTCCGCCCTCCCCACCCCACCCCCCAAAAAGCTATTTTTTCCCATTGACCTAACGATTAATTTGACTTTCGAGAGTACCAGCACTAGTTCTGGGTATAACACTTTAAAAAAAAAAAAAAGGTAGAGGATAAGGAGAGAGCAAAAAATTGTAAAGAAGTAAAATTCGAGGCCAGACGCAGTGGCTCACGGCTGTAATCCCAGCACTTTGGGAGGCTGAGGCTGGCGGATCAAGAGGACCAAGACCATCCTGGCTAACATGGTAAAACCCCGTCTCCACTAAGAATACAAAAAAATTAGCCAGGTGTGGTGGCACACGCCTGTAGTCCCAGATACTCGGAGGCTGAGGCAGGAGAATCGCTTGAACCTGGGAGGTGGAGGTTGCAGTGAGCAGAGACTGCACCATTGCACTCCAGCCTGGGCAACAAGAACCAAACTCCATCTCAAAAACAAACAAAAACATTTTTTTCAATTCTCTGTCTGGTCACACACTATGATTCTACACTTCAACATTTTAAAAATAAGGCCGGGCACGGTGGCTCACGCCTGTAATCCTAGCACTGTGGGAGAACGAGGTGGGTGGATTGCCTGAGCTCAGGAGTTCGAGACCAGCCCAGGGAACACGGGGAAACCCCATCTCTAACAAAAATACAAAAAAACTTAGCCGAGCATGGCAGCGTGCACCTGTAATCCCAGCTACTTGGGAGGCCGAGACAGAAGAATCACTTGAACCCAGGAGGGGCAGGTTGCAGTGAGCCAAGATCACACCATTGCACTCCAGCCTGAATGACAGAGTGAGATTCCAACTCAAATAATAATAATAATAATAATTTAAAAATAATAGATTTATCTGAAATTGTCTTGGGGTGCAGAGGGGGAGTAGGGGGGATGATAGAAGTAACGGTCTAGGCCTCCCAAAGTCCTTTCAGCTATATTAAGCTATTAAGAGTTTCTAAATGGGCAAGAGTTGAATGCATTTTTCTCTAGTGTTTAAAATACACACACTGATGAACTTCTCCATGTTCACACACACTTAATAAACAACGTCGTCTTTAGGATTATCAAAAGTACAATGTCTCCCAAGACGTGTCATATTTATTGGTCCTAATACAGTTTTGCTTTTTATCATACACTATGTATGTGCCCACTGTTTACTAAATATCATCTATTTTCAATATCATTCCTATCTATGGCTCAAATCATGTTTTGAACACTTAAATTCTGTTTGGTGCAGGATAGATATTTTCTCACTTTGTAACATTGTTTATTATGCATACCACAACATGCTTTAATCCAAAGGGCTGCTAAACTTTGCTCAACTGTGGTTGCACCCGATGACTCATAAGCTTCTTCTTTTTTTTCTTTTGTCAATTCAATTCAACAACATCTGGTAGCTTATATAAGGAGAGAGGATGCTCTTTATAATCGGTGATTTTTCTGGACAACGTGTTTCCACAATTGGCAGCCTTCCATTTTTCCCTGAGTTATTGCTGTCTTCAGAGAGTCTAATATTGGCATCTTAATTTTTTTTTCCTAGAGATAAACATGTGCGGGAATTTGGTCTAATATTGCACCATAAACTTTTACAGCAATTAGTTCCTAAGTCTCTTCTACTAATTTGTTTTGAATTTGTCCAACCTTGAAAAAAAAAATAAATAAATAAAAATAAATGTGAACAAATTAAAAGAAACAAGATATCAGTCTTATGCACTTCCTATGTAGGATGTTTTTTCTTTTAGGGGGTTTTATATTATGAAATCTTTGCAGTCTTTGATAACCACTAAAAAGAAGATAAGGGTCAGAGATTGCAAAATGTATCTCTAGATACACTTTTCTTTTCCACCCAGATGTTTTCACATCCTTTCTGACTCACAGTCCTTCAGACAGAGATCAACTATGCATAATATTCACACTACTAAAGATTCGTGAAACACGTCCCTGCATTTCCTTGATGTTCTTACTTTAGTTTAGTCTTTTATTAATCTTTAAAGTGAAAGTGGGGGAAAATAAACCTGTTGTCTGCAAAGGAGTTATAAACACTTAAGAGTCCTTTAAAATGTTTCTACTCTTGCTTCTTCAGACAGAAAAAGAATAACGTTCATGAGGACACATGGACACAGTGAGGGCAACATCACTCACTAGGGCCTGTCTCAGAGGACAAGGGGAGGGACAGGATTAGGACAAATGCCTAATGCATGTGGGGCTTGAAATCTAGATGATGGGTTGATAGGTGCAGCAAACCACCATGGCACACGTATACCTATGTAACAAACATGCACGTTCTGCACGTGTATACGGGAACTTCAAGAAAAAAAAATCAGAAAAAAAGAAGAATGTTCATTCGAGCCACTTCTCCTTCAGGTGTTTGCATTCGTATTTTGCTAGGAAAAAATACCCCCAAGAGTTAAAAAACAAAATACATTGCAATCAAACTGGCTGACAACAAGATAATAATTGGCTCCAAATACGTAAAAGCATCAAAATGAATTTTAGAAAAAAGATGTTGACACCTCATATAGGATGATTATCAATTGATAATAGTTAATAATGAATCTAAATAAGGTGTTTGACAAAAGCTATTTTATACTTATCTTTGTATGAAACTATTTTAGCTTTCTAATAAATGGATGGGGTTCTCTTGAATATTT
This sequence comes from Cheracebus regulus, assembly GCA_963574635.1. Classification (NCBI taxonomy): domain Eukaryota; kingdom Metazoa; phylum Chordata; class Mammalia; order Primates; family Pitheciidae; genus Cheracebus; species Cheracebus regulus. The sequence goes on from CAUYQU010022710.1 coordinate 28,344, forward strand.
GATAGTTTGGAGGATTTTAATAAGTGTAATATTTCTACTTCCTCTTTCAACCTTCATTCCATAATATTCATTAAAGACTAAATCCTGTCATTAAGCCTAAGAAAAACAATCTGGGTTGAAACAATGTCTTTTGAAGAAAAATCATATACACTTGAAATGTTTCCAGCAAAATTCTTTGAGGTCTTGGCATAGTTTCAAAAGTTGCTAATGTTTCAAAGGGTTACCAGTATTTTTCCTCCTGCATTTTTACTCCTCACTGAGACCTTCAATACACTCCTTCTCTAGTTAACATGGTACTTTCTCAGTATAAGAAATCACTATTTCCTCGCCCATCTATGTTCATAGCAGCACTATTCTCAATAGCCAAGAGGCAGACGCAATCCAGTTGTCCATCCACAGGTGATTGGATAAGCAAAATGTGGTATGTACATTCAGTGGAGTAACATTCAGCCTCAAACAGGAAGAAAATCCTGTAACATGCTACAACGTGGATGAACCTTGAACCTTGAGGACATTATGCTAAGTGAAATAAGCCAGTCACAAAAAGACAAATACTATGTGAGTCCACTCTTATGAGTAGTAGGTAAACTTACAGAAACCAGAAACCAGAATGCAATTGCCAGAGACTGGCAGGAGGGGAGAAGGAAATGAGATGTTCAATGGGTATAGAGCAAGCTTGTCCAACCCCAACCTGCAGCCCTAGGAGCCCCAAGCAGCCCAATACAAATTTGTAAACCTTCTTAAAACATTGTGAGATTTCTTTTTGTATGTGATTTTTTTTTTTTTTTAGCTCGTCAGCTATAGTTTGTGTTAGTGTATTTTATGTGTGGCCCAAAACAATTTTTCTTCTTCCAGTGTGGCCCAGGGAAGTCCAAAGATCAGATATCCCTGGTATAGAGTTTCAGTTTTGCAAGAAAAGTTCTAGAGATCCGTTGCACAGTAACACACAATACTTAACACTACTGAATGGTGCACTTAAAGATAGTTGAGATGATACCCTTTATGTTCTGAGTTTTTTACTACAATTATAAGTATATAAGAAATTACTATTTACTCAGAGAGGCTTTCCCACTGTGGTAAGAAAGGAATGGAAACCTCTTGTCTCATACATGGTATCTTAAAAATAACGCAGGCATCCATTTTTCCTTTTCTAAGCTTCATAGGGATTAATTTTTCCTGTCAAAACTTGATTTTTGTTTTGTTTTGAGACAGAGTCGTGCTCTGTCACCCAAGCTGGAGTGCAGAGGCGTGATCTCAACTCACTGCAGCCTCTGCCTCCTGGGTTCAAGCGATTCTCATGCTTCAGCCTCCTGAGTACCTGAGATTACAGGCACCCACCACCACACTCAGCTAATTTTTGTATTTTTAGTAGAGACAGGTTTCACTATGTTGGCCAGGCTGGTCTCAAACTCCTGGCTTCAATTGATCCGCTGCCTCGGCCTCCCAAAGTACTGAGATTACAGGCGTGAGCCACTGAGCCAGTCATTGATTGGGTTATAGAATTTCCCAGCTTTCAGGCAGGAGAATTTTTTAAATTGAAATTTGAAAGGAATTAAGCACTATATTTCTTTAAAGGATATTGAAAATTGCAATTAACTCATACCCACGCTCACCTGGGGGACTATTAATTCTCATCAAATGGGATGGAGGATTCGTTTTTGGATAAAGAGGAAAGCACGTGGAAAGAAGGGAATACATATGTGGTACAGGCTGAATATTCTTTATGTGAAATGCCTGGGGCCAGAAGTGTTTGCAATTTCATGTGCATAATGAGATCTGCACATACACAATGAGATGGGACCCAAGGCAAAACACAAAATCCATTTATGTTTTACATACACCTTATACACATAATCTGAAGGTAATTTTATACAATATTTTAAATACTTTTGTGCATTAGGCAAAGTTTGTATTAAGTATTTATGTGTGGAATTTTCCACTTGTGGAGTCATATCAGTGCTCAAATAGCTCTGAATTTTGGAGCATTTCAGAATTTCAGATCAGGAAGGCACGACCTGTATAAAAAGCAGAGTATCTTATATTATTCTTACTTCTCCGCTCCTCTCTCTTGCTCAGCCAATGCTGTGGTCCATTTGTGTTGTGTGGGTGTTTAAGGCAGAGGCAAAGTGACTAAAGTCTCTGTTTCAGATGCTCCCACATGCAACATTTAAGAATCTGGCATTTAACTCATTTTCTAACCTGCTAGTGGTACACGCAGACTTTAGGAAGCTGAATATATCCTTTTCTGCACTGGAGTCTGTGAGAAGGTTGGAGGCAGGAAGGCTGAAATTGACCTTCATCAGTTATTTTCTGCCCTCACTCCACACCCTCCCTGGGGTCTCTTTCCTAAGTTTCATTTTTGTGGGGAAGAGGATGGTTTCTCCACTTCGCAAATGAAGGAAGTATTTCTTGATGTATTAGTTCATAGTTTATTTGGGTTTATGTAGGTCTCCTAACAGAGTTCCAAAAAGTACCATTGTCCCCACTGATCCTCAGTTTTGCTTTCTGCAGTTTCATTACCCACAGTCAACAGTGATACAAAAATATTAAATAGAAAACTCTAGAAATCAACAATTGATACATTTTAAATTGCATGTTGTTCTGAGTAGTGTGGTGAGATCTTGCACTGCCCTCGCTCCATCCCGCCTGGGATGTGACTCACCCCTTTGTCTAGTGTACCCTGAGTTATAGATGTCACCTGCCCCTGAGTCACTCAATAGCCATGTCATCTCAGTTATCAGATCAATGATGAAGAAATCACAGTGCTTGTGTTCAAGTCACCCTCATTGTACTTAATAATTGCCCCAAGGTGCAAAAGTGGTGATGCTGGCATATTATACTTGCCCTACGTTTAATTATTGTTGTTCATCTCATATGTGCCTAATTCATAAATTAAACTTTATTGTAACTATCTATGTATAGGAAAAAATAGAATATATACAGGATTCGGTACTATCCAAGGTTTCAGGCATCCACTGAGATAGTCTTGGAATGCATCCTTTGGAGCTAAGGCAGACTACCGGATAAACCCTTTCTTCTTCTTTTTTAAGAAATGGTGCCTTGCTCTGCCACCTAGCAGGCTGGAGTGCAGATCATGGCTCACTGTAGCCTCAAACTAGTGGACTCAAGCCATTTTCTGGCCTCAGCCTCTCGAATAGCTGGAACTATAGGCCCAAGCTACCACACTAAGTTTTTAATTTTTTGTAGAGACAGGTCATCACTATGTTGCCCAGGCTAGTCTCAAACTCCTGGCCACAAGTGATTCTCCCCGCCTCGGCCTCCCACAATGCTGGCATTATAGCTATGAGCTATCTCACCTGACTTAGAGCTTCTCTTTGTGTCAGTTCACGTTCATTCACTCATTTCACAAATATTTATTTTTCAAGACATACTAGGCAGTGGTCCTTCACAATACAGTGCATGCCTGGCCAGGAACGGTGGCACACGCCTGTGATCCCAGCACTTTGTGAGGCAGATGCAGGTGGACCGTGAGGTCAGGAGTTCGAGACCAGCCTGGCCAACATGGTGAAACCACACCTTTACTAAAAATGCAAAAAATTAGCTGGGCGTGGTGGTGCATGCCTGTAATCCCAGCTATTCGGCAGGCTGAGGCAGGGGAATTGCTTGAATTAGGGAGGCGGAGGTTGCAGTGAGCTGAGATCACTCCATTGCACTCTGGCCTGAGTGATAGAGTGAGACTCAGTCTCAAAAAAACGACAACAAAAAAATACAGTGCGTGTCTATTTAGTAAGACTCTTTAGTATCCTGGATATTAGCCCTTTAAAAATCATGAAGTATCTCAAAAATGACTCTAGATTTAAATTGAATGATGATTTTTTTGAGAGATGGGTCTTGCTGTGTTGCTCAGGCTTAAGTGCAGTGGCAATTCACAGGCATAACCACAGCCTCGAACTCCTGGTCTCAAGCAATCCTCCTGCCTTAGCCCCTTGGGTAGCTGGGACTATAAGCGCCCAGCTTAAATGATGATCCTGACCATGAACTAGATATTAGATACATAATGAGGCATGTTTTTAAAAATTACACAGATTGTTGCATCATTTATGAAAATAAACCAGCCATCTTTTCAAGTGTGATATTTCCCAAAGTACCCATGGCAGTGCTGACACAAGCTTGCTCACAAGGAATCTACCCTGACCTTGAAGGCTCACCCCCGTGACCCAGCTCTGGTCTAGGGCTCCCCTGTACAGACCCCAGGACAGGCTACTGTTGGAGCCGCTGAAATATGCAAGGCCTCCAGCCTGGGCCTGCTGGGAGCTAGGGCTGGGGCCTCAGGGCATCCTGACTGGCTGGCTGGTTTCCATCCATTTGCCTTGGCCCATGGACACTCCTGTCTGCTCACCTTCTGGACCTGAGCTGACCCCATAGCCTCGGGCTGTTGGCATTTCCAGTCTGCTTCTGGCTTTGCACCCCATCTCCATGATCCGCTGCTACTCAAGCCCAAGCTTGGCAGTCATGACTAATGGGGGCAGGTCACCCTTTCAGCTCCAAGGTGATATCCCATCTACCTCCCTCTAGTCTGTCTTACTCAAACAAAGGCATTTTCTTCTAAGCCCCAGCAACCTCAGAGGGACTCCAACTGTACATTTGCTTCCTAAACTATAAAAGCTAAGTGAGAAAGAAGTTTCCTTTATATTCCTTAGAAACAAATAGAGCAAATTTATTAGAAATCACCTTGTAGTTTCATCCAACCTCTTACTGTCTACGTATCAACACATCATTTTACCTCTGTGGAACTCAAACTTAAAATGCAGGTGCTAAGCTAACCCACTCCAGCTAGTTCTCCTGGTATAATACCACAAGGAGGAGGTTAAAAGCATAGTCTTTGCAGACAATCAGGCCTGTGTTTGAGATTTCTTTCTCTTTCTTTCTTTTCTTTCTTCCTTCCATGCTTTCTTTCTCTTTCTTTTTCTTTCTTTCTTTCTTTCTTTCCTTTTTTCTTCTTTTTCTTTCTTCTTTCTTTCTCTTTCTTTCTTTTCTTTCTTTCTTAGATGGGGGAGTGCAGTGGTGTGATCTCGACTCATTGCAACCTCCGCCTTCCAGGGCTCCAGCAATGCACTCACTTCAGTCTCCTGAGTAGCTGGGGACAGAGGTGCATGCCACTTGCACCCAGCTAATTTTTTGTATGTTTGGTAGAAACAGGGTCTCACCATGTTGCCTAGCCTGGAAATTTACTAACTTTCAACCATGGACAAGTGGTTTAACCTCTCTGAACTTCCATTAAACAGAGATAATACCTACCTCATTGTGTTGTTTTGAGAGTTAAATGAGATACTATATGTGCAGTTCTTACTAAACAGTATTAAACAACACGCATATAAAATATACAAATATGTAATTACATGTAAATGCTTAGTGCTTACATATTTTTTTATTATTCATCTCTGGATATCTTCTCCTTAATCTCGGTCCTTGCTACTTCAAAGCATACTTTAAGGAATAACTAAATGTTTCTGTGGCCAGATAATATTTGCCAGAACCTTGTTTTTTTGTTTTATCAGGGTACAAAATTTTAGTTTTTAAAGTTACCTTTATCAAAACTATGGTTAAAATAGTTGTGGAGCTGCTCTAATTTGAACAGATGGCTTTTTTTTTGTTTTTTGGTTTTTTTTGTATAAATTCTTTTGGCCATCATTTTCTGATCTGATTACAATAAAAATTTTCAAAAGACGTTTGAGCTTTATGACCAGGCGCAGTGGCTCACACCCGTAATCCCAGCACTTTGGGAGGCCGAGGTAGGAGAATCGTCTGAGCTCAGAAGTTGGAGGCCAGCTTGGCAACATGGCAAAACCCCATCTCAAATTAAAAGAAAGAAAAGTTCCAGTTTTAACTCTTAGGTTTTTGTTTTTTGGGGTTTTTTTCCCTGAAACATGGTCTCACTCTGTCACCGGAGTATAGTGGCACAATCATGACTCACTGCAATCTCCATCTCCAGGGCTCAAGCAATTCTCCCACCTCAGCCTCTCAAGTAGCTGGGACAACAGGCATGTGACCCCATCCTCAGCTAATTGCTTTTTATTAGAAACGGGGATCTCACTGTGTTGCCAAGTCTGGTCTCGAACTCTTGAGCTCAAGCGATCCTTCCCAGAGAGGCCAAGATTACAGGTGTGAGCTATGACACCCAGCCAGAATTTCCAGTTTTTAATCTGAAAACCAGAATAATTCAGTAAATCATTTCTACACTGAGGAAAGAAACTATCCAAGAGGTATTTGTTTAGTGCCCCAAGTTCATGAACCCTTTATAAGGCATCTTTCAAGTCAGGCACCAAAGGAGAAGGTGTGCCCACAGACAGGGGAACAGAGAGAATTGTAATCTCATCATAACTCTACCCTGTGTTGTCGAAAATTAAGACCTACCATGTTCCACCCTTCTTTTTCAATTAGAGGCAAAGACATGAAAGATTGAAGCCGACACTCAGAACTCAAGTGATTCTGACGGCTACACCATCAAGCTATAACTCCAGGTCCAGTGGATCCTTTCCAGGCCTTACTCTATTCATCTAAGAAACTCAGGAAAGACAAACAGGCCTCCTCCTCAGCATAGCTATGATAAATAATTAATTAGCTAATACTAGAAAGGGAAATGTATTATCAATAGTAAATGAGATGCTTATAATTAACTTGGGAGAAAGAAGTAGAAATCAAGAAATAGTCTGAAGCTGGACATGGTGCCTCATGCCTATAATCCCAGTGCTTTGGGGGGCCAAGGCAGGAGGATTGCTTGAGGCCAGGAGTTTGAGATCAACCTGGGCAACATAGTGAGACTCTGTCTCTTCAAAAAAATTAAAAAATAAGTTAGCTGGGCATGGTGGCACACACCCTGTAGTCCCAGCTGCTCAGGAAGCTGAGGTGGGAGGATCACCTGAGCCCAGGAGTTCAAGGCTGCAGTGAGCTATGATTGTGCTGCTACACTCCAGCCTGGATGACAGAGCAGACTCTGTCTTTAAAAAAAAAAAAAAAAAAAAAAAATAGCCTGAGACGCTTATTTTCATCACAAACTGCCTTTTTCTCTGAGGCAAGGCTGTTAAACTGCTAGCATTTAGAAAGGCCTATTGCCAAGTCAAATGTTCTTGGAATTTACATAAGTTCCAGGGCAGACTTGTTCAGCCTGAGACAAACTGGACAATGTCAGGTGGTGACCAGAGGCTCTGGAAGGCTGTGACCACGTGCAGGACAGTCATTCATTCCTTCTGTGGTGGTAACAGAGTGGCTCCCCAAAGACTTCACATCCTCACCTTACAATCTGTGACTATGTTGCGTTACCTGGAAAAACGGACTTTGCAGATGTGCGAAAAAGTTAAGGATCTGGAGATGGCGAGATTATCCCCGATAGCTGGGCAAGTCCAGTGTAACCTGCTGAAAAGAGAAGGGGAGAGTCAGACTCAGAGAAGGAGATGGGATGGCAGACGTGAGGTCAGAGTCATAGACAGAACTTTGAAGATGCTTCACTGCTGGCTGTGAAGATGGAGGAAGAGGACACAAGCCAGGAAATGCAGGAAGTCTCTGGAACCTGGAAAATGCAGGGGAAGAGTCTCCCCTGCAGCCTCTAAAAGGAAGGAAGCCCTGTGCACACTTCTTCGACTTTGGCCTAACGAAGGCTGTTTCGGATTTCTGACTTCCAGAGCCATCATAATAAACTTGTGTTGTTTTCAGTTACTAAATGTGTGCTATTTTGTTGCAGTGGCAATAAGAAACTAATACCTTTAGGAGGCAGAGAGTCAAAGATGAAAAGGCACATTTCTCCTGTGGGCATTAGTTCAAGACCCGCCTGAGCTGGGTTGCTCCAAGCTGCATGATAGCTAGTGCTTATCAGCCACCCATTACCTGTCAGGCAGAATGATAAGTGCTTTCCATCCATTTCTCCAGTCCTCAGACCCATCCTTGTATACACATTGCTGACATTTATTAAATACCACACACTAGACACCGTCTTAAACACTTAACATGTATTGTCATATTTAATTCTTATAACCCTGAGAAAGATCACAATCATTCTCACTTTACACAAGTGGAAACAGACGAAGGGAAGCTGAAAGTAGTTTCTCAAGGTCAAATTGCTAAAAGGGATGAAAATTTTAGCTTGTCTGCCTCCAGAGCCTGCTCTCTATTTTCCCCATTTTCCCGATGAGTAAACTGAGGGGAACATCACATACCAAGGCCTGTTGGGGAGTCAGGGGCTAGGGGAGGGATAGCATTAGGAGAAATACCTAATGTAGATGATGGGGTGATGGATGCAGGGGTGGATACGGGGTGATGGATACGGGGTGATGGATGCAGCAAACCCCATGGCACGTGTATACCTATGTAACAAACCTGAACGTTATGCACATGTACCCCAGAACTTAAAGTATAATAAATGAAAAAAAAAAAAGGGAATTACCTTATGTTTAAAAAAAGGCAAGGACAAGGGGTCATTTATCTCTTAAGGAATATAGCGACTTAAGTAAGAGACACAGAGGGCCATAGGCTCTGTCCTGTTTTGTCTTCAAAGCATTCCTCTGAAGATCTGCACATCACCACAGAGCCATGTGCTTGGTGAAATTATGCTGGCAAGCAGAAATGAGCAGATATGGCTTCTGTTTGCTACTTCGTCTCACAAATGCTTTTTACTTTCTCATTACCAATTCATATCCCTCCTGTCCCTCTCCCCCTGGGTTATCGCCACCCTAGCCGGGTGATCCCTGAAGGCACATTCCCTCTGTTCTTACAGGTGTGCTGGATTGCTGAGGTAAGATTATGTCCATCAAGGCTTGTATCTATGCATCCTGTGTGTCCTCAGGAAAGTCACAAGCCTTGGGCTGGTAGAAATCATAAAACCATATCTTCTATTTCTTTCCTATCAAGCTCTGCCAAGACACTTATTAGTATAGATATTAATGAATTCAGTTTTGAGTAAGTATGTAATAAATGGTTCTCACTGAGCTTGTTCTTTTATACAGGTAGAAAGAGCAGACCTTGGCTTTAGTCCTGGTTCCGTCTTGAGCTACCTGATTGGTATTAGCTGGGGCACTTCGCTCCTGCCCACATGCCTCTAAATTATAAAATGAGGAGAAAGGCCACGCCCAGTGGCTCATGCCTATAATCCCAGCACTTTGGGAGGCCAAGACAAGAAGATCACTTGAAGTTAGAAGTTCAAGACCAGCCTGAGCAACATAGCAAGTCCCACATCTCTATAAAAAAATTTAAAAATTAGCTGGGCATGGTGGTGCACAACTGTGGTCCAATAGAACACCCAGTGGATGTTAGCGGTTGTCGTCATCTTTATTATTATTAGGGCTTTATTAATTATTATTCTTATTGGCTCTTAAGCCAACACAATTTTTGCCACATTGCCCAGGCTGATCTCAAACTTCTGAGCTCATGCAATCCACCTGCCTCGGCTTCCCAAAGTGCTGGGACTACAGGTATGAGCCACTGCGCCCAGCCCCTGGGTATATATTGAAAAGAATGAATAGCTGTGAGCTTGGGCAGGTTGCTCAATCTCTCAATACCTCAGTTCCTCACCTGAGATGAATAATGCTCCCCACCTTATAGGCTTCTGGTGAGGATTCACACAATTAGACCTAGACTGGCTACTTAGTAAGCACTCAGTAGATGTTAGCTATCATCATCATCTTGATTATTATTAGGGCTTTATTTATTATTATTAGACAATCTTGCTCTGTCACCCAGGCTGGCATACAATGGTGCAATCTCGGCTCACTGCAACCTCCATCTCCCAGGATCAGGCAATTCTCCTGCCTCAGACCTCCAAGTAGCTGGGATTACAGGTGCCCACCCCCACACCTGGTAAACTTTTTGTATTTTTAGTAGAGACGGGGTTTTACCATGTTGGCCAGGCTGGTCTTGAACCCCTGACCTCAAGTGATTCACCCACCTCAGCCTCCCAAAGTGCTGGGACTACAGGCATGAGCCACCGCGCCCAGCCAATTATTATTATTATAAACTCTTGAGCCAATTCCCAGTAGGACTTTTACCCACGTGAGGATGGAGCTCCGGCAGGACAGGGAGGTGAGCTCATGTTAGAGCCAGTCTACTTGCTGGGAAGCAGAGAAGCCCGGGGTGCCGCCTGCCAGTATTTTTAGCAGTGATGGTGAATCACGAGCAGTTGGTGTCAGAAAGACTGAAAATTGAAATAGCTTCTAACACCTCGACAGTATTTTTAGCGCACGGTTTTATCTGGGCATTACAAATATATACGGTTTTAATTATATCTTGCTTTGCAGTAGAAAAAAAAAACCCTCAACTGCTTGCCATGTCTCTCCTTTTTATACGTGTCTTTCTTCATGAACAGTGAGCCTCTAAAAATGATGGCATGAAGTGGGGTGTCTCTCGGTCAGGTGGAGCTGGCCTCCCCAATCGCATTGAGCCCAGTGTTATGACAGGAAATGAATGCATTGTACTGAAGGCCATTTGTGGCTCATTGTTCCTCAGGCTCAGGACTGTGTGGGACTGTTTATCCTTCTGCACACACAGCAGCCATTGTGTCCCCTGCAACATCCGACATGCAGCTGTGAACAGTTGTGCCTGAGCCAGTTTCTCAGCCGTGGAATTCACTCAGAAAAGAATTGTGAACAACATATAAAGTCAGGGCCTCATTTTCTCTGGGAATGTTCTGAGCTCTCCGGCATTCCTCCTGCCACTTGGCCAAGAAAAACAAACAAACAGTGGCCTCCTTTGATGTATGCACCTCTGGGCTATTCAGAGGTGGGACTTTTCGGGGAAGAACTGCCAATGTCTACATGGAATCTCCATTCACAACTTTCTGGACCCAGAGACCTAAGGCAACAGAGTCTCATAACTACAAAGGCTGTCCCTGCCACCAATCTCTGGGGCCAAGTGGTGTCCCCACTGTAAACAAAGTCGAGGGGGAGTCCCACCCCCTCATTTCACACCATGACAGCTGTGAGACTAATTTGCAGTGTGACTCTATGAACACTGTATGGTCCTTTTAGGTTTCACATGGCTCACCTCCCATAGGACACATATTTAATTCATCAGAACATGAAATACTTGGCTGGGCACAGTGGCTCATCCCTGTAATTCCAGCACCTTTGTAGACCGAGACGAGAGCATTGCTTGAGGCCAGGAGTTCAAGACCAGCCTGGGCAATATAGCAAGACCCTATCTTTATTTTTTTAATGAAAAATAAAAAACAGGAGGCCAAGCATAGTGGCCCATGACTATAATTCTAACAATTTGAAAGGTCAAGGTAGGTGGATCACCTGAGGTCAAGGGTTTGAGACCAACCTGGCCAACATGGTAAAACCCTGTCTCTACTGAAACTACAAAAATTAGCCAGACATGGTGATGGGCACCTGTAGTCCCAGCTACTTGGGAGGCTGAAGCGGGAGGCTCATTGAACCTAGGAGGTGAAGGTTGCAGTGAGCCGAGATTGCACTGCTGCACTCCAGCCTGGGAGACACAGCGAGACTCTGTCTTAAAAATGTATAAAAAGTAAAAGAAAAAAACAGGAAAAACGGCTCCCAGGCCAGAAATAGGAGTCAAGGAAGACTGAGGCAGTGAATTCACAGATGAACATTCATATCAAGTCTTGGCAACTGTTTACATGGGACAGTTGAGGCTTGGGTTGATTTAGAAACATTGGCCATTTTTTCTTTAGCACAGGGCCTACAATTTTGGTTGGTAAATGGTGGGGTTTATAGGCTTGGTTGTGTAAAGTGAACCAAGCACCTGGGTTTTTCCTTGGACTGCAGTGGTACTCAACACGGCATTTTTCATGAGGAGACATAAGCTAAACATTCGCTATAAAACATATCTATGTATCTATATGTGTATGCACACGTAAATATAAAACCGTGTGTGTACACTTGTCAGAATGAATCTCTAATGCTGGCAGCAGTGGCTCACACCTGTCATCCAACACTTTGGGAGGCCAAGGTGGGTGAATCACTTAAGCCCAGGAGTTCAAGACCAGCCTGGGCAACATGGTGAAACCCTGTCTCTACTAAAAAATACACAAATTATCTGGATGTGATGGTGCATGCCTGTAGTCCCAGTTACTAGGGAGACTGAGGTGGGAGGATTGCTTGAGCCTGAGAAGTCAAGGCTGCAGTGAGCCATGAGCATGCTACTGCCTGGGTGACAGAACAAGACCCTGTCTCAAAAAAAAAAAAAAAAATTAAGCTTCATAAGTGAAGGAAAAATAATTTTTTTTGCGAACAAACAAGTACTCCGAGATTACATCACCACCAGGCCTGCTTTACAAGAGCTTCTGAAAGAAGCACTACACATGGATGGGAACAACCAGTATCAGCCATTCCAAAACCATACCAAAAGGTAAAGAGCATCACCAGAATGAAGAATCTACATCAACTAATGGGCAAAACAGCCAGCTAGCATTACCAGAAGCTGCAATTTTCGTCTCTGATAAAACAGACATTAAAACAACAAAGAACACAAGAAACAAAGAGGGACATTACATGGTG
>CAUYQU010022711.1:0-51671 GCA_963574635.1 Cheracebus regulus
CTGCTTATTTGTTATTTTCATCCCCTATTCCTTCCTGTCTCCATTGTTAAGCACAATTATTGGCATAAAAGAGGTTTTTAATACCCATTTTTAGACTGCATTCTAACCTGGGCAATAAAACAAGAATCCCATTCTCTCTCCCTCTTTCTCGTCCTCTTTCTTTCTTTCATTCTTTTTTTTTCTTTCTTTTGCTGTTTCTTTCTTTCTCCTTTTCTCTCTTTAAAAAAAAAGAAAAGAAAGAAAAGAAAAAGAAAAAAAATGAAAAGAACAATCACTAAAGAAAAAAAAAAAAAAGAATAAAAAATACAGGCCAGGCGCGGTGGCTCGTGCCTGTAATCCGGCACTTTGAGAGGCAGAGGTGGGTGGATCACGAGGTCTGGAGTTCAAGACCAGCCTGGCCAACATAGTGAAACCCTATCTCTACTTAAAAAAATATAAAAATTAGCCGGGCATGGTGGTTAGCCTGTAGTTCCAGCTACTGGGGAGGCTGCGGCAGAAGAATCGCTTGAACCTGGGAGGTGGAGGTTGCAGTGAGCTGAGATCAGGCCACTGCACTCCAGCCTGGGTGATAGAGCAAGACTCTGTCTAAAAAAATAAATAAATAAAATAAAATAAAAATACAAAAAACTAGCCAGGCGTGGTGGCACTCGCCTGTAATGCCAGCTACTGGGGAGGCTGAGGCATGTGAATCACTTGAATCCAGGAGGCAGAGGTTGCAGTGAGCCAACATCACACCACTGCACTCCATCCTGGGCAACAAAGTGAGCCTCTGTCATAAATAAATAAATAAATAAATGCAAGAACTCAATGAATACCTGCACACTGGTTTTCATAGCAGCATTATTCAAAATAGCCAAAAGATGGAAATAGTGCAAATGTTCACCAAAAGATTAATGAAATTATCAAAATGTAGTATACACATATATATATGTACAATGGAATATTATTCAGCCCCAAAAAGAAAGGAAATTTTGATACATTGGTGTTACAACATGGATGAACCTTGAAAACATTATGCTAAATCCAATAAACAAGGCACAAAAGGACAGATATTATATGATTCCACTTATATGAAGTACTTAGAGCAGTCAAATTCATAGAGACAGGAATAGAATAGAGATTATCAGAAGGTGTCGGCAGAAGAAGAAAGGGAAGTTGTTGTTTAATGGGTATAAAATTTCTTTTTGGGATGATAAAGAAGTTCTGGAAATGGACAGTGGTGATACCTGCACAACACTGAGTATATTTAAATCACTGAAGTGTACACTGAAAAATGGATAAGAAGGTAAATTTTATGTTTCTGTATATTTTCTCCCAAAAAAATGTAAATGCAAAAGAAACTCTGGTTTGTCCATACAACGAATATTATTCAGTGCTAAAAAGAAATGAAAGCTGAGGTGGGGCACGGTGGCTCACGCCTGTAATCCCAACACTTTGGGAGGCCAAGGCCGGTGGATCACTTGAGGTCAGGAGTTCGAGACCAGCTGGACTGACATGGAGAAACCCCGTCTCTACTAAAAATACAAAATTGGCCGGGCATGGTGGCACATGCCTATAATCCCAGCTACTTGGAAGGCTGAGGCAGGAGAATCACTTGAACCCGGGAGGCAGAGGTTGCAGTGAGCCAAGATCATGCCATTGCATTGCAGCCAGGGCAACAAGAGCAAGACTCTGTCTCAAAAAGAAAAAAAAGAAAGAAAGAAAAAAGAAATGAAGGCTGGGCCCAGTGGCTCATGCCTGTAATCCTGGCACTTTGGAGGCCAAGGCAGGAGAATTGTTTAACCTGGGAGTTGGAGGTGGCAGTGAGCCGAGAATGTGCCACTGCACTCCAGCCCAGGCGACAGAGTGAAACTGTCTCAAAACAAAAACAGTCATGATGTTGGACATAGTGGGGCCCCTCTCAGGTTTCCTTCTTGAAGCACAGACTCAACAGACTGTTTGACTTCCTCATGTCTCTTTCCAGTTGCCACTGCCTCCTGGCTGGTCTTTCTGCACCACAGAATGTGGACCTGCCCTGAAAGCAGCCATGCTCCATGGTGCCCTGTGTAGACCCTGCAGACCGAGGCTCAGGTGAGAACAGCTCGTCTTAGCACGCCTGCCCTGCACCAGGTTCAGGACCATGGTGATGGGCAGATCCATCCACATCTTCCAGGGGCTCACAGTGTATGGGTGTGGGCTGGCATTCACCAAGCAACCCCACAAACATGTCCTTACCCAACAGATATCTGCCCTCAAGAGAGTAACAGGTGGGCCATCCTGGTTCACAGTGGCTACCCCAAACGATGCCCACTTGAGGCCATCAGCCACCCCATCATCTGGCTGAAGCCACTCGCCATGGGCCGCACAGGGAGGCAATGTCTGGGGCTGGGAAGTCTGGCTCAGCCCTCACGTGCACTGAGTCCCCCAGCAGCCTATGTGGATTCGCCAGCAGCCCCACCATGGTGAGGAAGCCAAGCACAGGGGTGCCAAGTGATCTGCCAAGGCCACATGGAGAGGCTGCAGTGCCTGCAGCCCTCAAGTTAAAGAACTAAGATGAATTAGCCAAAATCCACAAATTTCCCACCACGGGACACCTCCCAATACACAAATCCCATATGTCTGGCATCCTGTGGGCCCTACATCTACCTACAACCTTTATCCTTTCAACAGCTCTGAAACACAAGGATGAGCACAAGCCTGATTTTCAGATAGGGAAACTAAGGCACAGTGAGAAGATAAGGCACCTGCCCAAGACTGCAGCCAGATATGAAGTGACTGATCAAGATCCGGGCCCAGGCACAGCCATGTTGAGGACCACCTCTTGACATCCAGACATTCCGCCAAGGGCTGTAGGTGGACCGTGGCCAGCATCCCGTAGAGGCCTCCTTCTGCTCTGCAAGCCGCTAGCCAGGAGGAGCCTCCGCGGCTGCAGAGCCATGAGTCACCGTGAGCCGTGAGTCAGCTGGCATAGGCAGCACGGTCCGGGTTCTGAAGCCGGGCTCTGCGGCTTGGGGGCTCTGTGCTTCCTGTGGTTGCCTGCGAGTTGTACACGTAAACTACACACAGGCAGCACTTGGAAGCCAGAAAAGGCACAAGAAAGGAAACCATCTCAGTGCCAGCTCCCCATAAACCAGTCTCTGAACTGCTTACAGGACAAAGGAAGATGGCTCGTTCTGGCACACACCCACCAAGCCTTCACCACACCCACATCCCACATCCCCCATCCCCTGCCTTCTTGCCAGGCTGGCACCAGGACCATGGACCCATACTCTACCACCCCAACATGAACCTTCTTACCAGCCCAGACTGATGCCCTCAGCCTGGCATTGAGGCCTCGTGGGAGCTGGTCCCACCCACACTTACCCAGCCCTCTAGGCCCATGAGACTTTCCTGCCTGGCAGCCCCCAACAGCATCATTCTGTCTGTGATCCCCACCCTGGGCTGGGAATACCTATTCCTTGGTTTCTACCTGGTTAACTAATATTCAGCTTGCTGTCCTACCTGTAAGAGATCTTCCTGAGTTCCTCTGGCCCTGAACCAGTTGGAGTCCAGACACTTGGGCATCAACCTCCCCTCCAGAATTTCTTCTAGAAGTCCCCTTGTCCCACTGCTCAGCCCAACTAAGACTGCTCACCCCCTGGCACAGCCCAGGAGGTAACTTGTCAAGCACCTGTCCCACGCAGACACCTCCTCAGTGTTCTGCAGGCACTGGCTCACATGCGCTGCTCATAGAGAGGGCTGGTGCGAGGCAGACCCCCAGTTGGTGCATGAAAGCATTGAGCCTGCAACTACAGGTCTGCAGCCTCGCAGGGCTGCGCTCCATGGGCCTTGGTTCCCCATCCCAAAAACAGAGTTGTGAGGGAACGTCTCCAGGCCCAGGGGGTAGACACGGGAGGTGGGAAGTGTACAGTTGCCACTCTCTTGAAAAGGTGAAGCTGACAGTCAGAGCCTTCAGGGACCCCTGCCTGATGTGCTCTCCTAGCTCCAGGTCCCTTTGTGCAAGAAGGCTTCTCTGATGGACAGCAAGGGACAGGGTCCCTTTGTGGAAGAAGGCTCCTAAATGGACAGCAAGGCCTCAGGCTCTGCCAACAGCCAGTCCCTGGGACAGGCCTTCTTGGAGACCAACACAGCTCTGAATTGTGCCCCACACATTTTGATGAACTCGCTAAGGGAGCTAGGGAATCCCACCCTGGGCAGGGCACAATTTAAGACTTTGTTTCCCCATCTGTACACAGACAAGATATTCCACGTGTCCCCATCTGATCATTTTGGACAGGAATCACCCAACATAGTACAGTGCACAGTAAGTGCTCAGAAATGGTAGTCACAAATAAGAAGGGTTAGAAGGGAGGACAAAGGGGAACAGGTGGCAGCTGGGGTCTCTTCTGGCCTGGTGTCCTGGAAGTCATCAGTTTCCAGCCCATGAGATCCTGTTTGTGTGCAGGACCTAGGCTGAGACTCAAGTGAGCGAACACGGAGGAGACAGGACTAGGGACTTCTGGGGCCACCCCGACCCCCTGAGCCAATTCTGCTCCATGAAGCAGAACAGTGAGAATGAAGTGTGCCTTCTGGGAACCCCCATATTCCCTGACCGGGCTGCCATGGGGTCCTTACGAGCTTATCACCCTCATGGGGCTTCTCCAACAGGGGAATGTCCACAGAGCAGGGTCACCCTGTTTGTCTGAGATCAGGAGGACGGTGGGCAGGTCCCCAGACCAGAGAGGCCCTGGAGGGATGCCTGGGCTGGGGCCACCAGCGTGGAGCACAACAACTTTGGAGGGTCCATTTGCTGTTCCCGATTCCATTAGGCCTAAACAGGGGAAAGGGGGTCATGGACCCCCGAGGGAGTCTGGGAGACTGCAGAGTCCCACAGAAGCCACACGCCTCCGAGGAAGGCATCCCCAGTCCCGCGACCTCGTTTGGGTGGTGGCAAGGATGGAGCGTTGTTTCCATGGCCAGAATCACAGCAGGACCGTTGTGAATGCTCCCTGGTGTCATTTCTACCACCACCTACTATTTAAGGCCAAATTTCCCACCACGGGACACCTCCCAATACACATTTGCAGTGGCTGAACCCAGACCTTGGCCGTGCCCCACCCCGGAGCTGCCCTGTAGCCTCCGCCCTCTTCGGCCCCGCGCCTGGCCACCGCCCATCGTGCCCGGCACCGCCTCGGCTGGCACGGCCCCTTCGGGCAGAAGCCCCGGGACACCCACCACCTCTCGAGGGTGCACCCGCGCACCACCGGCAGCTGACGGGCCAAGGTCACTCGGCCCCCGCAGCCCAGGCGCGGCCTGCAAGGCGACTCGTAAAGCAGCCGGACCCTCGGGCCGGGTCACCCATCCAGGGCGCCCGCATCCCTGCCGCCCAGCCAGCCCCGCGCCCACCTGTCATGGCGATGGACACGGCACCGCCTGCAGTCCCCAGATGTCTGCCGCGCGGTGCGTCCGCCCCTCGGTCAGCCGCCCGGTCCACTCGCTCCAGTGACTGCCGCCCGCGGGCCGGGCTCTCCAGTCCCTTTTCACTAGGCCCGTCCCCCGGCTTCTGCAGTGTAGCCTCGGGGAGTCTAAACCCCGCCCCTCACTGAGCCCCGCCCCTTCCCGGTAGACCCCGCCCCGGCCGTGCCCTCCACGGCGCCGCCAGGGGTCTAAACTCCGCCCCTCACTCGAGTTCCGCCCCCTTGCCGTCCTGCGTTAGGCCGCTGCGAGGATCCTTGATCCCTGCCCCTCACTCGAGCCCCGCCCCCTCCGGCGGCGGCTTCCGCGCCTCGAGGAGTTCTGAGCCCCGCCCCCTCGTGAACCCCGCCCCCTCCTTCGGCTTCTGCGCCTCCAGGAGCCCCTCATTCGAGCCCCGCCCCTTCGGCGTCCGCCTCCGCGCCTCCTCGGGCGCTGAGCCCCGCCCCTTCCTGCTCGACCCTGCCGCTGCGGGCGTGGGCGGGCGCCACCGGACTCCCGCCCCTCCCAGCGTCGGTTAAGAGGCCGCGAGGGGCCCAGAGTCCCTCCCCTCGCTAGGCCCGGGTCCCAGGGGCGTTGACCAGGGGCCTTAAACCCCGCCTCTCACTCGAGCCCTGCCCGCATTCAAGGCCCGCCCTCGGCGCGGCCTCAGCTACTGCGGCCGCGCGCCTCCCTGGCTCCGCCCGCTCCTGCCGGGGGCCCCCGTCCGTCTGGGGCCCGCTCTTCCTGGCCCTGCCGTGCTGGGTGGCGGAGTCGGGACCCAGGTGGCACGGGCGGCGGCCGACTCCGTCCGCCGCCCGCTCTTGGCCTCACGCCCCACCCCTGGGATGAGGAAACTGAGGCTCTGAGAGGGGACGTGACTGATCCAAGGTCATGCAGGAAGGCAGGCCCTTGGTAGTACAGGACCAGGCCTGGGGCAAAAGGCCGGTGGGCGTCCAGTACCCCACAGGGACCAGCCGAAGGAGGCAGTGCCCAGTGATGCTCTCCCAAATCCAGGGGAGATGTTGGACTCAACAGCGTGACCTCACAGAGGGTGGGCAACGCCTTCTTGGGGGACCCCAGTCCCCTACCTTAAAAAGAAGACGCTAGCTTGGCAGTGTGACCCTAACTAGGGAGGTCACTTAACCTGCCTGAGCCTCAGTTTCCTGTACTGTGAAATGAATGACCTCGGGCAAACTCCCCACCTTCCCGTCCGGTTTCCCTCTCTAGTAGGCCTGGCCTTTCCAGCTCCGGCGCCCACCACAAGAATCCCCAGCCCCACATGATGCGAATGCATTGGGCCCCAGCCAGGAAATGGAGACCGGAGAAGGAAGAGCAGCGCCCTCCCAGCCAGCAGCAGCAGCTGCCCTTCCCGTTTCCCTCTCTGCCTGTGTTGGCCGTTCCTCCATAGCAGCTAATTTGAGATGCCGGAGCCAGACCCGGAATGGGGGTGCTCAATGCAGTGTTCACTTCTGGGACAGCACAGTGGTCCCTGCAGTCCATGTGCTGTCTATTGCTGTGCCTCAGTTCTCCCCTGTGCCATGACCTGCCATCAGGGCCTGCATACAAGGCATCTGGAGAATGGGTGCAGTTATCACCTGGTAACCTCAAAACTCTTGGGGCCCAGTCATGGTCACTGCACAGCAGCCACCCTTGTCCCCAAACACTGGAGGTGAGCCCCTGTCCAGGTTCCCCGGGAGGCCAGGCTGCCATCAGATCCAACCTGCCCCAGGCCCATGGACAGGGCCAGCCCCAGGGTAGGAGGGCAGTGGCCCAGCCTGTGGATCTCTCCAGGCCTCTCATCTGCATGTGTGCCTGGGTGAGTCCAGGCTGGCTCCGGGTTCCAGGTGCTCCCTGGGGGACTCAGAAGGGGATTCCCCAGAGGGCCTCTTGTGTCCCAGTGGGATGCAGCCTGACCCCAATTTTTCTGCATCCATCACACTGTTATGGTACCTAGTACTTCCTCTCTGGGCTTATTTTGCACATACTCTTGCCAGTGAGTGATGTCAGAGCCAAAAGGGTGGGGACTGAGTGGAAGGGGGACACAGTGGGGACCTCAGGGGCTTCAGGCACTGCCCACCTTCAGGGAGCCCTCGCCCCAGCCCCTTCTGGGGAAGCCAGTATCCCACCTTCACATCCACTCCTGCACCCTCAGGACTGTCCCTGGCCATGTGATGGACAGGGAACCTGAGGCTTGGAGTATGAAGCCCCTTACCCACAGTCTAGCAGGCAGACATAGCCTCCCAGGTACAGGTCACTGCTCCTCGTCCACCCTAGGGTTTGAAGAGGATTTACTTCAAGGAACCCAGTTTTACATGCAGGGACTCAAAGCCCTATGCCCTCTGGGATATGCCCTCTAAGCCTATGGGATGGAAGGCCTCGGCCAAAAGCAGGACAGCTACCAGTGCAGCCAGGGGTCTACAGCCAGGATGCCCACCACAGGGGCTGCAAGCAGGCACAGGCACCCCCACAGTCAAAGGGCAGGTCCTGGGTGTTACCCTGCACACGCATCCTCCCTCCTGGCCAGCCATGGCTGCCTGGACCCCAAATGGAAAGTGAGGTCCTGGGAAGGTGGGGGCCCCTTAGAAAGTGTGAACTGAGGTGAAGTGTGAACAGGAAGCCCTGCCCTTGGATAGTCAAAAACCAGAGCTGGACTGTGGTTACAGATGTAGAAACACATTTTATTCAGGACTCTTGTGATAGGGGAAGAGAGATGTCAGAAGAGAACTGGGCTCCACTCCAAATACAGCAAGGACAAGTGGAACAGGAGGGGGCTCTGAGGATGGAAAATAGGAAGAGGAAACATTGGGGTGAGGGGGATTCCAGCTGACAGAATTCTCGAAAAGATAGGCCGGACTGACGAGACCTCACCCGGGGATGGTAGGGGTGAGAACCCTGATTGAGTATCAAAGGTGATCAGGTATCCAGGGTGGGGAGTTCTTGCTAAACTCACTAGAGTTCTTTGTTGAAACTGGATTTTACAAGGAAGTTCACGGATGGGCCAAGGAGAAAGTTGAGGGGCCTGACTAAAGTTTGGTCAAGGAGAGAATCTTTGTCAACGTCACAGATGCCCTGGCCCTGACACCCACTCCTCTGAACGGCCCCCGCTTTGCTATTGGCTTCTCTCAGATTTTCTTGCCATCACATGCTTGATCTCATGAGAAAGCAAGCACAATTTTACACGCAGGCAAAGCTCATTTCCACGGGGGTTCTTTGCATGGGGTGGGGGGGCACTTCCCCCTGGTTTTCACAGGGCCAGCCTTCCCTCACCCAGGCCTCTGCTCACCTGGGCCCCACCCTCGTGGGCTATCTCTCCCAAGCCCGCCCTCTCCCACCTCGGTGGCCACCATCCCTGTTATCTCTTGACTGGAAGGTGGCAGCTGCCTTCTCATGTCTTACTGGTTCCCTGCCCCATCCTTGACCCCACAGCCCAGAGACCACATGGTGGCCACAGGGGCCATAACACTGAATCTGACCACCCCCCTCCCCCACCCCGGGCTCATAGCCTTCCTGTTCCTCCAGCAGCCAGCTCTGCCATTTACAAATCTTCATGTGTGCTGTGACCTCCACCCAGAATGCTCTTCCCAGCTCCCTACCTAGCATCCTTGCCCACCTTGGACTCTGGTCCTTCCAGACCACATCACTCGCCACCACACCCCACCTTGCCCAGTGATGGTTTCCCTACTGACCATCCTCTGTGCTGCAGTGTTCATTCCACAAGGGCTGGCATGCAGGAGGTACTTCACAAATGCACATGGATAGCTATGTTGACAATTAGGGTTAAGGATAGAAGGGTGAGGACAGATACTGTAAAAACGACAGGGTGGCCTCCCCTAGAGACTGAGGCTGAAGATGCAGTGTTCCTTGGCCAGGGTAGGAGGGACGCAACCCCCATGGGCTGTGGGAGACCTGCATGGCTGAAGCTGACTGTGACCAGGCCAAGAGGTGATGGTGGGTGATGAGGGGCTGAACACTGAGGAGCGAGGACATTCTCCTCCCACATTCCCACATGGCCAGGGGCCATCGTTTATCCATTCAGTCACTCATTAATTCATCCAAAAAAATGTCCCCTAAACATACGCCCAACCCAGAGCTAGATCACAGGGAAGACAGGAAGCTCCAACTGCCATGGAGCTTCCCTGTTACCAGAGGACACAAACACACATTGGCGTGTTGATCTGTTAAGAGCTAAGGACGTGAGTCAGGCAAAGAAAGGTGGAAGATGCCAGTGAGGCTGCCAGCCTCCAAGGTGGCCCCAGCAATCCTCACATCCCAGGTCATGCCCTTGTGTAGACTCCTCCCACAGTCAATCAGGCTGGTCTGTGTGGCCAGTGAAGTGTGGCAAGAGTGGCTGGGTCACAGAGGGCATCATGGTTTCAGCCTTGCATCTTCAGATAGCTTGTTCTGGGGCAAATCAGCCAGCATGTTGTAAGGATGCTCAGCCTGGCCTGCAGAGAGCCCTGTGTGGGGAGGAACTAGGCCTCCAGCCAACAGCCAGTACTGACTCACTGTGTGAGGGTGAATCACCTTGGCAGTGGAGCCCAA
The DNA here is from genome assembly GCA_963574635.1 of Cheracebus regulus. Classification (NCBI taxonomy): domain Eukaryota; kingdom Metazoa; phylum Chordata; class Mammalia; order Primates; family Pitheciidae; genus Cheracebus; species Cheracebus regulus. Next base: position 9,955 of record CAUYQU010022711.1, read on the forward strand.
GCCCCAACAGAGCCTTCAGATGAGACTGCAACCCTGGCTGACATCTGACTGCAGTGTCATAAGAAACGCTGAGTCAGAACCACCCTGAAAAACCCCAATTTTTGACACACCAAGTGAAAGAGAATAAATGATGATTGTTGTGTCTGAGCTCCATGTTTTGAGGTAATCAGTTCAATGGCAATAAGTAACTAATGTCCTTGACATCTGAGCAGAGGCCTAGCTGCACTAAGGAAGCTAGGTGATAGCTGGGGAAGTGCTCAGATGAAACAGGGCATGCAGGAGCCCTGAGGCAGAAACGAACTTGCTGTGACTGAAGGACAGCCAATGCGATACTGCGGCTGGAGTGGATTCCAGGACCAATAACAGGGAGTGACTGGGCATATTAGGCAGAATCACACAGGTCACACAGCTGGGAACCCCTGGTTTGGGGGCTGTAAGCTGGGGGAAGGCCTTGCATGGTGATTTGCTCTGATTTATATGTTTTAACAACCCTCTCTATACACAAAAGAACTGAAAGCAAGGTCTCAAAAGAGCTAGCTGTACACTGATTCACAGTAGCCAAGAGGCGGATACAACCCAAGTGTCTATCAAGAGATAAATGGATAGGCTGGGTGTGGTGGCTCACCTCTGTAATCCCAGTACTTTGGGAGGCAGAGATGAGTGGATCACTTGAGGTCAGGAGTTCAAGACCAGCCTGGCCAACATGGCGAAACCGCATCTCTACTAAAAATACAAAAAGTAGCCGGATGTGGTGGTGGGGCGCCTGTAGTCCCAGCTATTCAGGAAGTTGAGGCAGGAGAATCACTTGAACCCAGGAGGCGGAGGTTGCAGTGAGCTGAGATTGTGCCACAGCACTCAAGCCTGGGTGATGGAGTGAGACTCCGTCCCACCGCACCCCCCCCCAAAAAAAAACAAAAAAAAAAACGGTGAATGGATAAACAAAATGTGGTCTTATACAGCCTTGAAAAGGAAGGAAATTCTACAACAAGGGTGAACCTTGAGGATATCATACAGACTGAAATAATCCAGTTACAAAAAGACAAACACTGCAGGACTCCACCTATGTGAGGTATCTAAAGTAGTCAAATTCATAGAAACAGATGACTGGATGGTGGCTGCCAGGCATTGTGGGGAAGAGGGAATGGAGAATTAGTGTTTCATGGGGACAGAGTTTCAGTCTGGGAAGATGAAAAAGTTCTAGAGATTGACGGTGGTGATGTCACGGCAACACGATGCACTTAATGCCTTGTGTCTGAACTGCCACTGAACTGTTCACCTAAAATGATTAAAATGGTAATCACACCTGTAATCTCAGCACTGTGCAAGGCCAAAGCAGGAGGATCACTTGAGGCCAGGGGCTCAAGACCAGCCTGGGCAACATAGTGTGACCCTGTCTGTACAAAAAAAAAGTTAAAAAGTTAGCTGGGTGTGGTGGCACGTGTCTGTAGTCCTAGCTACTTGGGAGGCTGAATTGGGATCCCTTGAGCCACGGAGGTGGGGGTGGCAGTGAGCTATGATCATGCCACTGTACTCCAGTCTGAGTGAAAGAGCAAGACTGTCCCAAAAAAAAAGGTAGACTTTATGTGTATTTGCCATAATTTCCAAAACCAACCTGCTGGTAGCTGTGTGTAAGTTGACTGTGATGGGGGGCTTGACTGGAGGCAGTGAGACCATGAGGGGCTACCTTCATGGTCCAGGTGAGGGGCGGCCTGAACCGGGGTGGTGGCGCTTCTCCCTCCCACAACGCTGAGGTGGGGAGGAAGGGTGGATTCTGGATGACGTCTGAGGATGCATCAAAGGATTGGCTGTGGGGCCTGGGAGAAAGGGAAGAAGGGAGGAAAACTGAGTTCTTCTCTGTCCATCCTGAGCTCGGGACATCTGGAGGCATCCAAATCTGAGCTCTGGGACCGCCTGACCAATAGAGCGTTGTGCTAGGCCCGGGCCTTAAGGAGCCAGCAGCTCCCACCTGCTGTTTCTTGGGCTGCTTACTCTTGAAATCCAGTGAGTGAATCTGGGAGATTCTGCCCCGGCCACTGTCTGACTGCAACCACACGTGAGGGGCACAAGCCACAGCCACCCAGCTGAGCCCAGCAAGCTCACAGAACCAGGAGCAAGCAGGATACCATGGACGCTGCTGCTGTTCAGCCACTGAGTTTTGGAGTGATTCACTATACAGCAAGAGAAAAATGAAACACATAGGTAGCCAGGTTGTTGAGGAATTAGTTCAGGAGACACAATTTTTTTCCCCTAGTCACTTACAGTCTGCTGAGTAAAGATGTCTCCTTTTGACACCTTAAGCCAATTCTCTAACTTTTCAGCCACTTCTGGCTATCAGAATGGCACCATTCCTATATTTAAGACTGACTCATGTTTCTTTGATAACTTAGCTTTCATCTCAACTGAAAACCATGGGTCTCAGCCACACTAAATTTGAAAGACAGCTGAACCAGCCCTCAGTGGTCCTGAGGTGACAAGAAGGATGACATGGCAGCCTGGACGTTGCTCATGGCTGTTTCCCCACTCCTTTGCAGAGTGACCCCCTGGTGACTTTGTGGTGTGGCTTAGTCTGATCAACACATTATGAACAGAAGTGATGTGTGCTCCCTCCAGGCCAGACCATTTTATTGCTGGTGCAAGTACCCCCTACCCTTGTATCCTCTTCCCCTGCCACAAGACTAGACTCATGCTGGAATGGGGGCTCCTCCACCAGCCAGGGTCCCTGGTGACTCTACTGAGCAGAGCCCGCCCCTGCCAATCCAGCCTGGATGCACAGTGCAAGCCAGAAATCAACTTGGCGGTTTGATCCCTGAGATTCAGGGGATTGTTCATTTCAGTAGCATAACCTGTCTAGCCCTGCCACGCCCCATGTCATTTCGTCCCCTCTGGACCCTCTGCCCCCTCTGCCCAGTGCAGCCCCTCCATGGCCATACCCATTTCTGTAACTGTCAGCTACTGGGAGCTGGAGCCCTTCACCCCAGTTCTCCTGTTCTCTGCTCCAGGAGCCTAGCATCAGCCACCTGGGTGCAAAACACTCATCTCCCTTTGCAGGTCCCTCAGATTTCAAGGCAGGCCCCTCACCCTCTTAGCTCCAGCCACCTGGCCTGGCCTGTTCCACATGGTGGTGATCTACAGCCTCTACCTACCTGGTCCCACCTCACAACGGGGTTAGCAGTGGAAAGGGCTGAATGGGGACTAGAACTCAGAACAGGAGAGCCCAGGGCCTTTCGTCAATGGCGCCAAACCTTGGCGCTGCTTAAGTCCCATAGGGACTAGAAGTTTCTGACCCTGATGTGACTCAATATCCCCTGGTATCCAGATCAGTCGTGGCAGGCTGGGCATGTGTGCTGGCGTCCCACCACCAGGCCTGGACCCTGAGCGACCGCTTACCCCGCAGGTCCCCTGAGGCACGCAGCTGAGGGGCACCACTACCCACTCCCATAAAAGGCAAGGAGAGCTCTCCTGAGCCTGTTAGGAGCTCTAGCAGAGAAGAGCTGCACTGGCCTGGTGAGGGCTGGATCTGCGCCTCCCCTGCCTCAGTGTCCCTGTGTGCCCACAGAGGCCCTGAGATGCTCCGGTGCTTGACAAGAAACCACCAGGCACACTCTGGCCTCACAATCCCACTCCAGGAATCTGGCTGAAGGAAACAGCATCCCAGTATCAAGGTGTCTAAAAATGTGATGACCAGAAACGTGAAACCACCCAAGCATCCCTTGGCTGGGGATGTGTCACATAAATCATGGGACATCTGTCAGATGGATGACTCTGTGTAGCGTGAATCAGGAAAGTATCTAGGCCTAAGGGACATGACAAGTGTGGCTTCAGTCCACAAGGAGCCACGTAGAATAAGGGCTTCTTCCTCCTGACCTTCGGCTCCTCCGCCTCATGGCCCCAACATGGCTGCTGGGCTCCAGGCAGGAAGCAGGGGAAGGTCAAAGGGCAAACCCAGTGGCTTTTCTCAATGGCCAGAGACAGGTCACACCCCAAATTATGGGAGGCTGAGATATAGTTTTAACTGGCCCAGGACAAATGTGGGGTTCAGAGGTAAGAGAGAGGATAGGGCCAAGAGCTACAGAAAGAGCTCTGAGTTCATTTTAAGTGGAAGCAAACAAGAGGCACAGCAGCAGGCAGAAACGTCTAAAATTGCGCCTGCAGCAGGTGTGGCTGTGTACACACAGGCCTGCGGTACAGACTGTCCCCTCTAGGGGTGAAGCTGGGAGGGTAGGAAATTAGTCACCCTTTTTTTTTGAAACAGAGTCTTGCTCTGTTGCCCAGGCTGGAGTACAGTGGCGTGATCTCAGCTCACTGCAACCTTCGACTCCCGGGTTCAGGCAATTCTCCTGCCTCAGCCTCCCAAGTAGCTGGGATTACAGGTGTCTGCCTCCACGCCTGGCTAAGTTTTTGTATTTTTAGTAGAGATGGGGTTTCACTATCTTGACTAGGCTGGTTTTGAACTCCTGACCTCATGATCCACCCGCCTCGGCCTCCCAAAGTGCTGGGATTACCAGCATGAACCACCACACCCAGCCGAAATTAGTCACTTTTTATAAAATTGCTTTGACAAGTGATTGGGTTAAGGGTGACTATGATGGTTGTAAAGTGTGTCTGCCAATTTTCTTCTCACCAGTCAGTACTCTTCCCTGCCTAGCAATGGAATCCAACTCTCCTCCCCTCGTTAGAAGGCAGCCTTGACTCCCAGTGGACTGACACAGCATGACTTCCAAGGCCACGATCTGAAAGGCAAAATGGCCTCAACCTGGTGCTCACATTGCAACTCTCACATTGGAAACCAGACACCATGTTGTGAGGAAGCCCAGGCCACATGAGGCAGCCATGTGGAGGTGTTATGGCTGTGAAATAAAAATAAAATCTTTGGCTCCACTGACTGAGTGAATATTTGTCTTGGCCAAGGAGACCTGGCCATGACAAGACAGGTCAGTCACGCCTCAGTACACCCCTTCCTCACTAACCAATACCAGATTATTTTTCTTCAGAGTTAAACAGAAACTAGCCCTGAAAACAAAAAAACGGGAAGTCTCCTCTGCTGACTCTAACATCAACCAACCACTGTTACCTTTGTATTTTTTGGTATTAGAAATAATTATTTTGTTTTACTTAACATCCCTCATCTGCACTTTTACAGACAACAAATGCAGACCCCTCCATGGGTCCCTGCTTGGAATCAGCACATCCTGTGGAGGAAGAGGCTCAGGTAGCCATCTGTAGTTGCTGAAAAGAAGTTTATTGCTATTTTCTTATTTTATGATACAAAATTAGATTTGCTTAAAACATCTCGCAGTCTCTTTAAAGGAATGCTAGTTAGTGGGAGGCCACAGCCGGTATCTTACCCTCAGTAGTGGTTTCAAGTAGACCATAACTATAAAAGTCATTATGGCCAGGCTGTGTTGGAACAGAACACTCCTCCCACTGGGGTCCTCAGCCTTGGATGTCAGCTTGGCCCCCTGAGGGGTCCCTACACCTGGAAGCTGATTCCACTGACGAGTCTCAAGCTGGGCGCACGTGGAGTTGCAGCTGACCGGCTGGTGGAGTCAGCCTGGCCTCCCAGTGTGGAGTGTGGGCACTGGCTTCACTGCTTGGTCACCCTAGGGCATATGCTGCAGGCTGTCGTGGCATTCCTGTGGTCAGACCAGAGGCAGGCAGGGGCTATCTGGAGTTTGCCATGTGCACCATCATCTGGGCTTGGGGTGAGCTGGAGGAGCCACTGAGGCTCAGAGGTCTGGGGATCCCGGGCTCCTTGTCCATGCCGCAGTTCACACTGGCCGGCTTGCTGGTGCTCTCGCCATAGTCTCTGTGGAGAGAGGAGGCATGAGCCAGCAAAAGAGTGAGGATAGCATTTAACCCCCCAACTCCACATCTTCCCAGGTACCCAGGCCCTGGGCCTTCAGTGGGCCTGGGGCAACTGCTGTCCTGAGCAGTGGGGAGCCTGTTTCCTCTTGCCGGGAGCTGCCCTGCACCCTACGGTGCACAGAGACCACTCCGTCTCCCTGCTGGGCCCTGTTGGCAAGTGGGTCCTTCATCCACACAACCAAGGCATGGCCCAGGAGCCAGACACTTGTCCAGCTAAGGTGTGGGAAGGGACTTCCTAGGGCTCAGACTGTGCAAAAACTACCAGGAGCCCAGCTGCCTGGCCAGGGCCTGGGACATCCCAGGCAGAGAAGGGACACTGGGGAGCAAGAGTGTCAAGGGGAGGGTGAGGACAACTTCTCTCCTGCTCGGGCTGTCCTCTTTTGTGGCCAGGAGCTAGACGGCCCACCTGCTCCACCCTCAGTACTCTTGTGGCTCCCCCACCCACCCCCGACACAGACCAAGCCATTCCCCAGGCCGACCAGACCCTGGCCCTGCCCTGTCTCCGCCCTCCACTCACACTGGCCGCTGCTCCAAGGGGGCCGCCTGCTGGCTCCCATCTCCAGCCCTTTGCATGTTCTTTCCTCCCCTTGGAGGCTGTCTCTCTACCCTCCCAAAGCAGGCTCTCTTGGTCCTTTCACTTCTGGCATCACTCTTCTAGGAAGCCTTCCTGGATCACTGTTCCTACCCACAACTAATTCTCAGAAAAACTTCAGGAAGTAGCAGGAATTAAGAAATGATCTGCTGGTGCAATGAGTAAGCGAATGCATCTATCATTAGTGGAGAGGAAAGGCAGCTTCATGGAGCTGGGAGCCAGACCGACTTCACCTAGCCTGACTCTTACTGGTAGTGTGGGAGTTTACACAAGTTTCTTAACCTGCCTGGTTCTTCATCTGGAAAATGGGATAAAAGTAGTACCCACCTGTAGGTGAAAAGAGTTAATATTTGGAAGAGTTCAGAACAGTGTCTGGCAAGTGCTGAGAAGTATTTATGAAATAAAAGCAAGGTCAAGAGGCAAACCCCACTTTGCTAAAGGCAATTTACCACCCGTGGAGGCAGCCTGGGCCCTGCCTGGGGGGCGGGCAGTCCCAGCGCAGACATATCCCAAGGACCCTGCTGGGATCCCGGGGTCCAGGACTCAGAGAACTCTGCCTCCATCGGCTGGGTAGCCCTGGGCAGGACTGGCCTTCTCTGAGTCCCCACGAAGCTGGGCTGAGTGCTTGGTGTCCCCAGGTGTGAGAGCTCTGGGAAGGGGCTCTGCCCCAAGGGTCCCCCTCCCAATCTCCCCTCAGCCTCACCACCACTTCCTGCCTCTTGAACTGACTATCACAGTGGCCCCCAAGCCGGCCTCCAGCCTCTCACGGCCCGATCAGGGCGTCTCCCTCCTGCCCTGGCTTTCTCATTCCCCCGGGGAGGTAAACACAGCTCCCCACACAGATCTGTGGCCACCCTTGGATGGGACACGCACATCTGATCACACACTGGAAAAGTTCCTGCAGTGTAAGAGCTGGTGTCTGCGGCGCTGAGACCAGGCAGATGTGTGGCCCCAGACAGCACTCCTGGGAGCACCTTGGCCTCATGCTTTGGCCAGCAAAGCCCCTGCAGCAGCAGCTATGGCTGCCCTCATCCTGGGCACCATGTTGCCTTGAGAGGCAATTGTTCCTTCCCCCCATCCATGGGCACTTTTCCCAGTTATGACACAGGACGATCTGGCCCCGGTGCTGTAATGCAGAGCGGGGATCACAGGTGGGGCAATGGAGGAGCTCTGAACCTGCCTGTGGCTGTCTCACTACCCAAAAGGAAATGCATTAGCCACCAGGGCCCCAGCAAAACTAAAATGAAAGGGAAAGGAGGCCGGGCACGGTGGCTCACGCCTGTAATTCCAGCACTTTGGGAGGCTGAGATGGGTGGACTGCTTGAGACCAGGAGTTCGAGACCAGCCTGGCCAACATAGTGAGACTCCGTCTCCACTAAAAATACAAAATTAGCCAGGCGTGGTGGCGGGTGTCTGTAATCCCAACTACTCAGGAGGCCGAGGCGGGAAAATCGCTTGAACCCAGGAAGAGGAGGTTGCAGTGAGCCGAGATTGTGCTATAGCAATCCACCCTGGGCAATATAGCAAGACTCTGTCTTAAAAATAAAAAAAGGAAAGAGCCCTAATAAACTTGTAGCCAATCAACGATCCAGGTGCCCTCCCATGACACATGAGTAAAACATTAGGAGGTAATTCAGCAGAGAAAACAGAAAATGACCAATGCTAGCAATGACACTGGTGAGCCAAGGCTGGAGAGATCATTCTTCCTCGACACTCATCAAAGAAATGCTGACGGAAACTACCCGCGCAACTTACACCTACCATAAGAAATATGATAAGCAAATGATCCGCACTCAGTGATGATGCAGTTCCCAGAAAACTATGGCCGAAGTCACTTGTGCCAGAGCTCCCAGAGAAAGGATCCCATCATAAAATATTCAGACTGTCGAGGCTAAACAATGGATTCCCAGGATCGCCCCCCAAGAGTGAGGTCTTGAAAAAGAAAAACAGCACTAAGCAAAAAGACACTGAGCATGCCTGACCACTTAGCACAGGAGGGTCTCGTGGATGTTGGAAACTTTGGGATAGTGGGCTACTATAAGGAATGACAGCCTGAAGGCCTCAGACCACCACGGTGACCTGGAACGTGCTGCTAAGTGCAGAAGTCTCATGGCAGCATTTCTGCTACATCCCTGGTGATGCAATGCACACCTGAAGCGCCAGGAAAGGAGATGGAAAGGTGAATTCCCTCCCTGCAGGTGTTGGCCAGCCCCAGCACGGTGTGTGTAACCCAGGGCCACACAGATCACCCCCTCCCGTGCCTCAGTTTCCCCATCTGCATAAGGTCATAAGAGTGGCAATGACAGTATTCACCAAGCTCTCCCCCTGGGCCTGGCGAGAGAGGCACACACCTGGACTCAGGTAGCCTCAACAACTTGAGAGTGTGAGCACCACTGCCATCTCACTTTACAGGCAAGGAAGCCCAAGCGTGGCGCTGTTACAGTCACGCAGTGAGGCCACGACGGCTGGACCAAGAGCACTGCAGCCTCGAAAGGCTTCAGCGGGAGGGCCTGAAGAAAGGGAAGCCAAGCTCAATGATGTCGTCTCGGTGCCCGGCCGGACTGCAGTGGCCAACCCCAGGGCTGGGCACAGAAAGCATGAGATGGAGCTGGAACATCTTGTGCAAGGCAGGAAGCACTCACAGACCGACGCGAAGGATCAGAAGGACACGGGCCATGGCTTGGCGGAGCTCCCACTGCCAAGAACAACTGGAGCCCACAAAAAGTGTGCTTGAAAATAACGTGGGGGAATGGGCACGAATGGAGTGGCCTGGCTGAGCTGGTGACCATGAGAACGGGAGGCAGGAACAGGAGATCCAGGACAATATTTTACTTTTGTGTATTTCTGAACTTTTCCCAAAATAAGTTTTAGGAAAGAATATTCATGAGTTCATGTGATGCTAAAAGAACAAAACAAAATCGAAAGAAAGTAAAGAAAGATCAGCTTATCCTCATTCCTGATAGAAGGAACATCAGAATTGCAACAGAATGAACAAAGTCACCATTCTGTAATGCCCAAGGCAAGAACGGATCTGGAGGATCCCCCCTACATGCTGAGACCATGAGTCGGAGGCTGCCGAGGCAGCAGAGGGACCCTTAAGAGCCCCTTCCTCATAGTCTGACAGTGGAGGGACTTGGGGAGCTTCGCCTCAGCCAAGAGACCCCATTCCAGGTGGCCTGTGGGGGCAGCCTGGCCTGTGGCTATGATCTGCGCACTCAGCCCTGCAGCAGGAATGCACAGCTGGGCCTGGTGATGCAGAAACACTGCACAGATCCAGACAGGAGCTCCGTATGCGAACACTGACCTGGAACCCTCAGAAGACTATGCCATGAAAAACTGAAGGCCCATTCCAGTTTAAGGAGCTCAGAGACCTGGCAGCTGAGCACTGCGTGTGATTATGGACCAAAGGGTGGGCACGCTCAACACTGCTCATCAACTGAGATGTTCTCCACTCGACAGGCCACGTGCAATCAATATTAGCTTTCTGTTCGTTTTCTGTTGGTGGTGGTGGCGGTGGTGGTTTTCTTTTTGCTTTGTTTTTTATGAGGTGGAGTCTTGCTCTGTCGCCCAGGCTGGAGTGCAGTGGTGCCATCTTGGCTCGCTGCGACCTCCGCCTCCCGGGCTCAAGCAATTCTCCTGCCTCAGCCTCCCAGGTAGCTAGGATGACAGGTGCCTGCCACCACGCCAGGCTAATTTTTTGTTTGGGTGGGTGAAAACCCAACGGGGTTTCACCATGTAGGCCAGGCTGGTCTCAAACTCCTGACCTCAGGTGATCCTCCCACCTCAGCCTCCCAAACCGCTGGGATTAAGGCATGAGCTATTGCACCCAGCCAATCAATTATTAGATTTCTAGACTCAGAAAAAGAATGTCCTTGTATTGGTTCAGGGCAAAAAAAAATGTATGTGTATATTAAGAGAGAAAGAGAAAGAAGAGGGAGAGGGGACGGGAGGGACAGCAAGTGACTTTGGCTCAGTGCAGAGCCCTGCTGGGTGTGGGTGGAGCGAACACAGGTGTGTGGAAGCTTCAGCTTCCCTGGAGGATGGATCTTCCAGGTGAAAACACTGCTGGGGGCAGCTCTGAGTCTAGAATGTCACAGTCAGGAAGAGTGCTACAAAGACCATCAATCTCTTGTTTTAGAGATGAGAGTTAAGGTTCTGAGTGGGCCAGCTGTGCCCAGGCTCTCAGCATGTGGCAGCAGCAGGTGCCCCAGAGCCTGACCAAGCTGGACCCCTTGTCCCCCAGCATGTCCCCCACCCAGACCCGGGCTCACGTGGTGAAGCTGTGGTTGTCATGTGCCTGGCTGGGCCCGCTCATGGGTTTGTTGAAGTGCTTGAGGCCCAGGTATGCAGCCTGCACGGTCTCCAAGTCCTCATCTCTCAGCTGGGACCACAGCTGGGCTGACCTAGAGGAGAGTTCGGGAGGAAGGACCCTGAGCATGCACACGTGTCCCTGACAGCAGCGGAGATAGGCTCCATGTAGGGCCAGGGAACCCTCTGCAGTACCAGAGTAGGCTGGCAAACCTCTCAAAGAGTCGGGCAGTGGATGTTTTAGGTGCGGTGAAGCACACGATTTCTCCCACAGCTAAACTGTGCCACTGCAGCCCAAAAGCAGCCCCCCACCAGTAGACAATGAACGTGGCTGTGTTCCAATAAAACTTTACTTACAAACACAGGTGGTGGAAAGTCCTGGGGCTGGATGGTGCTAATGGCTGCACTACATCGTCAACATACTTAATGCCACTGAACCGTAGACGTTAAAAAGGTAAGTTTTGTGTATTGGTATTTTACCACAATAAAAAATAAAAACAATAAATAAATAAATTACCATGGGGAAAATCCTGACAGAAAGCCAGACTTAGCTGGTGGGCTGTAGTTAACCAGCCCTCTGTCTGCAGTGACAGTGACACCCCCTCAAGGTTTAAGGGGTGTGTGTGGCAGCCCTGCAGCCCGTTAACACAGCAGAGTGCCAGGTGCCGTGGCTCACGCCTGGAATCCCAGCACTTTGGGAGGACAAGGCGGGCAGATCACCTGTGGTTAGGAGTTCAAGACCCGCCTGGCCAATATGGTGAGACCCCATCTCCACTAAAAATACAAAAAATTTGCCAGGTGTGGTGGTACATGCCTGTAATGCCAGCTTCTAGGGAGGCTGAGGCAGGAGACTTGATTGACCCTGGGAGGCAGAGGTTGTAGTGAGCCGAGATGGCACCCCTCCACTCCAGCCTAGGCAACAGAGCAAGACTCCATCTCAAAAAAAAAAAAAGAATAAAACAATCCCACGTGAACCCATGGCCTGGCCTAAAAGCGGGCCTTGGGGGCCCACGGGTCCCCCAGCTGTGATGCTGCCCGTGGCCGATGTGTGGACCAGGAGCAGCACTTGGTATGACGGTGAGATGCAGGCCCAGAGCAGTGGTGGCAGGAATGGGTGCCCTGAGGGCAGTGCCGGGGTTCCTATGAAACACTCTGCCCTCTCCTCCTCTCATGGTCCCAAGAGGTGCCTCCTGGAAGGACCCCGAGACCACGAGGCCACCGTACCTGTTGCAGCGCCGTTGCTCGCTCTTCTTCATGCACTTGAGGAGGCAGCAGGTGAGGAAGGCCATGGACATGAGCAGGATGATGGCGCAGCTCACGATGGAGGCAACCACGGCCACCTTGAAGCCAAAGGTCTCATGCGGCGGCACCACTGTGTGGAGACAACCGCCAGCTCCTGGGCAAGGCTCGCCCAGATCTGCCTGGCCCAAGGGCTGGGGGCCTCAGAGGTGGTAGGGATAGGTCCTGGGTGTGGGCAGGGCCTGGCTGACCCTCAGTGAGCCGTGAAGCATGGTAAGGGGGCAGTAAGGTGCTGGGGGCTGAGGCAAAGGTCTGTGCATACTATATTTGGAGGTGGGGCTATCAGAGAAGACTCTCCCCAATAAGTAGATATTTGAGCAGGGTGTGTAGGAGTATGTAGAGTGACTAATTGAAGGGGGTATTTGAGCTGGGTTTTGTAGGGTGTGTAGGAGTTCGCACAATGACTTAATTGGAGAAGCTCTGGCAGGGAGTTCAGAGTGATGGCCTCCCTGGCTCCTACCCACTGGAGTCCTGCTTGAGGAATGGAGGAAGGGCAGGGCACAGAGAGGAGGTGATAACAGTGCTGAGGAGGCTTTGCCCAGCCCATGTGGGTTTTCACAGTGTTGCCCCAAGCTGGCAACATTCTTCAGGGGCTTACATGCCTTCTCTGGTCACTTTCCAGGAAGGCCCAAAATACTATGTATCTGCCATGTGACCTTGGCTATGCTCCAAAAACTAGTTCCATCAGATTCTACAGATGTTCTGGGGAAAAAGGCCCTGGAATCCTAATTTGAGCAACACCATGTACTCCCCTGTAGGGAACACAGCCCTATCCCCTGGTCCCCATTTCTCATGCTCCCTAGTAGACGCTGACCACCCAGAATGGAGACTACATTTCCCAGTGGTCACAGGGCCATGTTCTGGCCAATGGAGGATAAGAAGTGATGTGGAGAAACTACCAAGCACCTTTCCTGAGACACTGGGGCCTGCCCTTTGGCCCTGAGGCCTCTTACCCCATAACAGCGGCCTGGAGCACCGCTGCTGCCAACTTGGATCATGACGCTGAGGCCATGCCCAGCAGAGCCGTGACAGGGGAGGGGCCTGGCTCCCTCCACCTGGAGCCCACACAGGCCTGCCCGCCCACCCTGAAGGTTGGGCTCCATCATGGCTAATCCTAGTATTTGGGATTTTCTGCCTCTCAGAATCTAATCCTAACACTTGCATTCTCAGAGAATCATCTATCGTGTGAACATTTTAAAGGCTCTGAGAAGTCCTGAAGCATAAAAGCCCAGAATCTGCCAAACTATTTTGACTCTGAGCCTTTTTTATGCATAAAACACATTAACATAACACACGGCTTCATTTTGGAAATGTCATGCTGGGCATTGAAAAGGACTCTCTCGTGGACCCCTCAATGCCTGTACAACAAATACCACCAGAAAAGCATCTCCTCCCACAGGCTGGGAGCTCCGGGCCAGGCAGGTCATGGCCTTCTAGGTGGCCAGTACTTAGGATTCCTGATACATGCAATATCCTTTTAAAGTTCACCATATGCACATGCATATGAATGAATGAATGAATGAATGAACGAATGAACAGTTCCCTGCTTAACAGATGAAGAAGTGCCAGCTCAGAGAGCATGAGCAGCCTCTTGGCAGTGAGGGGCTAAGTTGGCAGCAGAGCCAGGATTGGAGGCCCGCTGCTAGGCTTCGGGTCTGCACTGCTGATGTGGCACTCGGAGGGCTGAGGGCTGACAGCCGGCTGCTGACTTCTAAGCAAGCTGTCAGTGTTGGGAATGGGACCCTACTGGCCTAGCTGCTTGTGAGTGGACACCCACGCCATCCCCACCGACACCATCCTCCTAACAGGATTTGGGGCCATCCCCCACCCCCAGAGCCACCAAGCTGAGAGAAGCGTCCTTACATTTGCAGACTGGGGAACCTGAAGACCACTCAGCGATGCTCCCCTTCCAGGTGCAGGTGAGGAGCCCAGACCCCACCATCTGGTGGTTGGCGGGGCAACGGAACATAAGCACGGTCCCCACAGAAGCACCATCGCCACGAAGGACTTGGAAGGTGGCTTGCGGGGGCAGCTGCAGCTGAGCGCAGGTGCCTGGGGAGAGAGGCGGGTGTGAGGCATGGGGGCTGGGCATGCAGGGCAGGGTGGGACCCTGGAGGGTGGAGCTGGCACAGCACTGGGGAGCAAAGGGGCAGGGTGCAGCTCCAAAGGCCACTGGATGCTCTGGAGGTCACATTGGGCCATCCAGACCCTGGGACAATGCAGCTGGATCCTTCCATGAAGTAAACTCTAGATGTTGAAGATTGGAGTTTTAAAAAAAGAAACAAGTATCATCAGAAGACAATAAAAGCAAATATACCTTCCCTGAGACACTGAGGCATGCCCTTTGATTATGATCTAAGCACAGCTCCAAAGGCAGAAATCAGGGGGAAAAAAGGCGGGGGAGGAGAGAGATCAATAGATTTGACTGCATACAAAGCAGAAAGCAAAAGCTTCTGCAGCTCCCTAATAATGGAAAACAACCAACTCGGGTGAAAAATTGGGGAAAAGATATTTGAAAAACATAGGACAAAGGTTGGTTCAATAGCCTTCATTTATGAAGAGGTCTTACACATCAGTAAAAACTGAATATTCCATTAAAAAAAAAAAACCCCAACAAGTTCTAATTGTGAAGAAGCAATTCACAAGGACACCAATGGCCCACAGACATGAAAAATACGGACTTACAGCAATTGAGGAAATGCTGATTCAAGGGAGAGCTCATTTTTCCTACATCGATGAGGTGAAGACGCAAAGAAAATAGACAATGTACAAATTGGCAAGGCCTGGGAAGCCCTGTTCCTGGGTTGGGGTGCAGGTCCAACCTTTCTGCAGAGCCTTTGGTAAATGCACTAAGGGCGCTATGTTGCATACGCACCTTTAGCCACAGGAAATAAGAATCTGCTGCCAAGATTTCTCTATGGGAAGCCCACTCCAGAGCCATACAGAATGGTGAAAGGCTGAAACAACCCATGTCTCCAGCAGGAGGGAATGATTCCCTCACCCAAGTCCGTCCAGACAGTGAAACACCAGAGAGCAGTTACAGCGATGTTCTTAAGTACGGACACAGAGATGCTCTGGAGGCAGCAGCAATCAAGAATTTTTACAAAATTATAACAATGACAACAGCTGGGACTGAGAAACTCACTGTGGCTGGACGCCGTCGCACCTGCCTTACCTGTGCTATCGTCTATCGGCATAGCAGCCTAGCCATGGAGAACCATCATTATCCCATCGACAGATGAGCAAACTGGGCAGAGGGTCTTACAACACTTTCTGCGGTCACACCGCTCTTACACTGCAGGGAAGACTCAGAACCAGACAAGGAGGCTGTGGTCTAACTTCACACACATTCATACACACAGACACACACACACAATGCACATGAGTCATCACACTCTGCATGTATCAGCAGCTGGTTACTTTTAACAGCAGTGAAGTGTTCCATTGTGTGGATGGGCCTCAGTGTGTGCCCCTGTTCCCTGCATCTGAGTTGCCTCTGGGGTTCAAGGACGTTCAGTGAAACTGACATCCTCGGGCAGGTCTCCTGGTGTCCAAGTGCAAGAGGCTCTTCCTCCTGTGTATCTGGTATTTGCTGATTTGGGGGCATTGAAAGTGGACCGCTGGTGCATCACAGGCAAAGAGCAGGAAGAGCAGGCCGGGCTGGTGCATGGTGTGTGTAGAGGCAGAGGCTGGCTGGAGGCAGCTATGGTGAAGGGGCACCTGAGCCTCTCTGTGCCTGTTTCCCTCTGCACCGGCAGGGACCAACACCCAGAGATGAGGGTGATGGCGGGGACAAAAACTGAGGCATGCAGAGTCTGATGGACCCCATTATTCCACACTGACCTGCTATGACCTTCCTCTGTCCTCTGTGCACTGTACCCGGGACCATGCCCTGGGTGCCAGGCATGGAAGTCCTACTGCCCACTGAGCGTGACGATGTGACCTAGCCAAGCTTCTGAGCTCCCCCAACCTGCTCACCATGTGGCTTCTCCTATTATAACTTTAATTTAAATCAGCAGTCCTGCCATCTTTCAGTTGCTTGGGCCCCAAACCTTGAAACCTACTTTCTCAATCTACAACCAATTCACCAGCAAACTTTGTGGACTCTTAATTTTGAGATGTTTACCAAAGACATCTGCGGTAAGCTACATACCATCCCCCAGCTTTATTCACGTCCACTCAGGAGCAGTCACATGGGCTGGCTGTATGCCCAGGCAAGGTCTTCATCTCCGGGATGTATCATTCTATTTCTATTTTTTTCTTTTTCTTTCTTTTTTTTTTTTTTTTTTTGAGACGGAGTCTCACTCTGTCACCAGGCTGGAATGCAATGGCATGATCTCAGCTCACTGCAACCTCCAACTCCATGGTTCAAGCCATTCTCCTGCCTCAGCCTCCTGAGTAGCTGGGATTATAGGCACCACCACACTCAGCTAATTTTTGTATTTTTAGTAGAGACAGGGTTTCACCATGTTGGGCAGGATGGTCTCGATTTCCTGACCTCGTGATCCACCCACCTCAGCTTCCCAAAGTGCTAGGATTACAGGCATGAGCCACTGTGCCCAGCCATCACTCCATTTCTTACCCTACATCTGAATTCACAAACCCATCTAGGATGGAAACCGAAGGTGGTACGGATGGAACAGGGACCCAGCACACTGTGTCAGGAGCCCCACCTGATGGCTAAGTCCAGTGGGGAGAATCTGCCCCATCTCAGCTCATCCTGGGCAGCCTCAACTCTAGTCCCCACCCCTGGCTGCGGTTGCCTCTAGTATCCCTTCTCCCCACCCCAGAGTTGCAGCTGGAAATGTGATCACCAACAAAAACTACATTTCCCAACCTGCCCTGCACCTGGGAGTAGTCATGTGACTGAACCTGGCCAATGGGGCATGAGCACAGACGCTGTGCCACTTCTGCACTGGGGAGTGTGATGGTTAATACTGAGTGTTAACTTAATTGGACTGAAGGATGCAAAGTATTGTCGCTGGGTGTATCTGTAAGAGTGTTGCCAAAGGAGATTAACATTTGAGTCGGTGGACTGGGAGAAGCAGACCCACCCTAATTCTGATGGTCACCATCTAATCAGGTGCCAGTCAGGCTAGAATAAAAGCAGTTTAGAGGAACGTGGAAGGACTAGGCTGGCTGAGTCTTCTGGCCTCCATCTTTCTCCCGTGCTGGATGCTTCTTGCCCTTGAACATCAGACTCCAATTCTTCAGCTATTGGATTCTTGGACTTACACCAGTGGTTTGCCAAGGGCTCTTCGGCCTTTAGCCACAGACTAAAGGCTGCACTGACTTCCCTACTTTTGAGGTTCTGGGACTTTGACTGGCTTCCTTGCTCTTCAGCTTCCAGACAACCTATTGTGGGACTTCACCTTGTGATTGTATGAGTCAATATTCCTTAATAAACTCCCCTTTATATATACATCTGTCTTATTAGTCCTGTCCCTCTAGAGAACCCTGACTAACACAGGGAGCAAAGATGGTAGACGTGTGAAAGGGCAGACCAACCTCTCAGATCCTAAGAAGAGACAGAAATAAACCCCAGCTGGAATTAGGCCACTGTTTTTTTGTGGATTTGTTAAGTGGACTGGCTCAAATCTGATACAAAGCTTCAGTCAAACACATCTCAGCCCAGTGTGCTATTTAGCCCTTGGGATTCTTCTTCCCAGGGTCCCAAGGTGACAATAACCAAAGTAGGAATATCAGCAACAATAATCATAGAAGGAAAAATAACGCCCAGGCCCTACACTGTTGCTTCAGTGGCTGCTGGGCAACAGCACAGAAATGAACACACAGGTTCCAGCCTGTGGAGCTCCCAGTCCACCTCCGCCACGCACATTTGGAGACCTAGGCAAGGGAGCCTGCCCTGGCCTCAAAGTCAGCACAGCTATTGTGCCCACCTTGGACGGGTGTGTGGAGGAAACAAGGTGTAATGCCAAGGCATCTGGAAGGTGGCTGTGCCTGGTACACACAAGGACAGGCGCCAAGGTGTCCTTGGAAGAACTGCCTCCCCCATTCTGCAGCCCCAGAAACCATGGCTCAGGGACACTGAGGTCACACAGCCAGTTTGTGGTTCCGCCAAGGTCAACCATGGCCACTCGGGTCTTTATCCCCGGGCTGCCCCCATCCTTTCTGCCCCTTCAGTATCTGGGGAAGACTGGCCTCTGGCCTGGGCAGGGCCATTCTGACTGCTCCCTGTCTGTGGATCCTCAGTATCCGCACAGTTACTAACAATAACAGTGCATGTCTGCATGGAACATTCTGTTCAAGAGCACCCCACATTCCTTATCTGTATGATTACAGATAGGGCTCAGAGAAGTGGGCTCACCTGCCCAGATGTCCACTGATAGCAGGGAGGGAGCCGCCCTCCAGCTAAGATTCTTATACTTGTAACATACATGTAATAGAGGATTTGTATCTTCTCTACATAAACAGCACTTATATATTAATAAGCCAATGACAAAAATCACAACAAAATGGGTAAATTAGAAAAGAAAAACAAATGGCTCGGCTAGGAGAGGTGGCTAATGCCTGTAATCCCTGCACTTTGGGAGGCCGAAGCAGGTGGATCACTTGAAGTCAGGAGTTCAAGACCAGCCTGGCCAACACGGTGAAACCCTGTCTGTACTAAAATACAAAAATTAACCAGGTGTGGGTGCCACATGTCTGTTACTCCCAGCTACGAGGGAGGCTAAGGCAGGAGAATTGCCTGATCCCAGGAAGCATTGGTTGCAGTAAGCCAAAATCGCACAACTGCACTCCAGCCTGGGTGACAAAGCAAGACATCATCTTGAAAAAAAAAAAGAAGTAAAACTATCTCTATTAGATGTCATGATTTGTTTATATGTAGAAAAGCCTCAGAAATCCACTAAAAACTATTATAAATAGAAATGAGTTCAGCAAGGTTGTAGAACATGAGGTCAATATATAAAAGTCAATGGGATTTCTGTACAGTAGCAGTCAACAAATGCAAAATTAAGAAAAAAAATTTATACAATAGCATCAAAAAGAATTAGTTATAAATTTAATAGCAGAAGTGCAAAACATATACTATGAAAACTACAGAACGTTGTTGAAAGAAATTAAAGACCTAAATAAATGGGAAAACATCCCATGTTTATGGATCAGAAAACTTAATACTGTTACAATGGCAATATATTATAGTAGTCCCTCCTTATCCTCTGTTTTACTTTCCATGGTTTCAGTTACTGGTGGTTCCACAATCAGAAAATAGTACATCACAACAGTTGTGCTTTGGGGACATTATTAAGTAAAATGAGAGTTGCTTAAACACAAGCACTGCGGTATCAGGGGATCTGATAACTCAGAGGGCTACTAAGTGACTTACAGCAATCCCAGGCCGGGTGCAGCAGGATGGGTGAGATTTCATCACACTAGTCAGAGTGGCTCACAGTGTAAAACTTACAAATTATTTCTGGCATTTCCCATTACATCACAAGAGCTATGTTTTTCATCTCAATTCATCTCATCACATAGGCATTTTATCATCTCACGTCATCTCAGGAAGGGTGAGTACTGTTTATAAGATATTTAGAGAGAGACCACATACACATAACTCTCATTACAATATATTGTTATAATTGGTATAACTTATTACTAGTTATTGTTAATCTTTCACTGTGTTTAATTTATAAATTAAACTTTATCATAGGTATGTATGTTTAGGAAAAAAACAACATATATAAATATCTGAAGTTTCAGGCATGCACTTGACAGGGTGGGGGGGGGGCCCTGGAATGTATCCCCCTCAGATACATTGTATCTACTATATTCATTGAATCTACTGTATTCCCCAAATTGATATACAGATTCAACAAAATCTCTATCAGAATCCAGCTGCCTTCTTTCCGGAAATCAACAAGCTAATCCTAAAATTCATATGGATATGCAAAAGACCTAGAATAGCCAAAACACTCTTGAAAAAGAACAAAGTTAGAGGGTTCACACTTGCCAATTTCAAAACTTAGTACAAAGCCAGAGTAATCCAAACAGTGTGGTACTATCATAAGAACAGACATAAAGATCAACAGAATAGAATTGAGAGTCCAGAAGTAAACCATTACATTTACAGACAAATGCTTTTCAACAAGGGTACCAAGACAATTCAACGGGAAAAGAATAGTTTTCAACAAATTGATGTTGGGCAACTGAAGCTGGACCCCTAGCTCATACCACATACTAAAATTAAAGTGAATCAAAGATGTAAGAGTAAGAGCTAAGACTACGAAACTCTTAGAAGAAAACACAAGGGAAAATCTTTGTGACCTTAGGCAACGGTTTCTTAGATATAACACCGAAGACAAACACCAACAGAAAAAAACAAAAAAACAGGACACTATCAAAATGAAAAATGTTTGTGCTTTAAAGGACGTATTCAGTAAAGTGAAGAGAAAACTTAGCAATAAGGGAGAAAGTATTTTCAAATCATGTATCTGATAAGAGGCATGTGTCTAAAACATATAAAGCATTATCACAATTCAATTATAATAAGACAACAAAATTTTTAAATGACCAAAGGATCTGAACAGACATTTCTTTGAAAAAGATAAATTAGCAGCCAATAAGCACAAGAAGATTCTCAAAATTGCTAACCTTCAGGGAAATACAAATCAAAAGCACAAAGAAGTCTGTCAAAAAGTCAAGCAATGGTATTGCTGGCTGGGTGCGGTGGCTCACCCCTATAATCTCAGCACTTTGGGAGGCCGAGGCAGGTGGATCACCTGAGGTCAGGAGTTCATGACTAGCCTGGCCAACATGGTAAAACCCCGTCTCCACTAAAAATACAAAAATTAGCCGGGCATGGTGGTGGGTTCCTGTAATCCCAGCTAATCAGGAAGCTAAGGCAGGATAATCACTTGAACTTAAGAGAAGGAGGTTGCAGTGAGCCAAGATCACGCCACTGCACTCCAGCCTGGGTGACAGAGTGAGACTCCATCTTAAAAAAAATAATAAAAATAAATAAAAAAAGACAGACAATATCAAGCATTAGGAAGAATGTGGAGAAATCAGACCCTACTGGTTCGGGAACAAAATGGTACAGTGGCTTTGGAAAACTGTCTGGTGGTTTCTCAAAGAGTTAAGCACAGAATTACCACATGAGCCAGTAATGCCACTCCTAGGTAATCAGCCAAAAGAAATGAAAATACCTGTCTACACAAAAATGGGTACACGAATGTTCACAGCAGCATTATTCGTAATGGCCAGAAAGCTGAAACACCTAAATGTCTGTCAACCAGTAAGTGAATAAACAAAACGTGGTTTATCCACACCACGGAGCACTATTAAATCATCAAAAGGCATGAAGTGCTGATCCATGCAGCAACATGGATAAACCTTGAAAACACTGTGTCAAGTGAAAGAAGTCAGACACAAAAGGTCATATGTCACACGATGACACTCATATGAAATGTCCAGAATAGGCAAATCCAGAGACAGAAAGCAGATTAGTGGCTGTCAGAAGCTGGGGGAAAGGGAAAACTGGGAGCTGACTACTAAGGGGTATAGGATCTTCTTTTGGGGTGATTAAAAACATTCTAAAATTGACTGGAGTGGCCAGGCACAGTGTCTCACACCTGTAATCCCAGCACTTTGGGAGGCCGAGGAGGTCAGAACATCTGAGGTCAAAGGTTCAAGACCAGCCTGGCCAACATGGTGAAACCCCATCTGTATAAAAAATACAAAAATTTGGGCGGGCGCGGTGGCACATGCCTGTAATCCCAGAATTTTGGGAGGCCGAGGTGGGCAGATTACGAGGTCAAGAGATCGAGACCATCCTGGCCAACATAGTGAAACTCCATCTCTACTAAAATACAAAAACTAGCTGGGTGTGGTGACGCACACCTGTAATCCAGCTACTCGTGAGGCTGAGGCAGGGAAATCGCTTGAGCCAGGGAGGCAGAGGTTACAGCGAGCTGAGATCATGCAGCTGCACTCAAACCTGGGCAACAGAGTGACTCCGTCTCAAAACAACAAAAAAAATTGAGTGGAGTGATGGTAGCACATATCTGTGAATGTGTTAAAAGCTATTGAGTTCTACGATTTAAATAAGGAAATTGCATGGTATGTAAATTATAGCCCCATAAAGCTGTTTTAAAAATCTGGGGGAAAATACGACAATTAAAGAAATGCACATTTAAAACTGAAGACACTCGATTAGGTGCGGTGGCTCACGCCTGTAATCCCAGGACTTTTGGAGTCCGAGGTGGGCAGATCATGAGGTCAGGAGTTCAAGATCAGCCTGGCCAATATGGTGAAACCCCGTCTCTACTAAAAATACAAAAAGATTAGCCAAGTGTGATGGCAGGCACCTTGTAATCCCAGCTACTTGGGAGGCTGAGGCAGGAGAATTGCTTGAACCTGGGGGGTAGAAGTTGCAGTGAGCCAAGATCGTGCCACTGCACTCCAGCCTTGGCAACAGAATGAAATTGTCTCAAAAAAAACCAAACAGACACACAAAAAAGAAGATATTCTGTTTTTGCTTCTTATCTCCATCAGGGTTAAAAAGACCAGCCCTTCAGACTGAGGAGGCTGCAGGGCAGAGGTGCACGACTTCTAGGGGCGGCACAGAGTGGGGAGGGCCTGAGAAGCTGCCCTGCCCTCAGGGGGATAGAGGGGACAATGGCCAGGGCTGAGAGCAGCAGGAGGCAGAGCCTCCCAGGGATGCTGGACTGATGACGGTTGACACTGAGCATACCTGTGTGCCAGGAACAGCTCTCACCCCTGGCCTGGGCTATTTCCTATAACCCTGGGCTGACTCTTGCCGGCCTTGGGTCACCTCGCTCCCAGTGGCACAGCTAGGACTTCAATTCTGTCTCCAGTGTTTTGGCTCTTCATCGACTACCATGCTCTATATCCACAGACATCAGTGCAGGAATGAGTAAATGAATGAATGCACGAACAAATGAATGGAGGACTGGCAGCCTGACCTCACAGGCAAGAGTCATAATCAGCACTCCCAAAGGGCCTGGAAATGCTTTGCTTCTTCAGAATCTTGGGATCTGGATATGTATGCACTGTCCTTCTGGCCAAGGAGGTGGCCATGGGATTTTGGAGCCCTGGCAGACACAGCAGGGTAGCCACAGGCCAGCCACGTGCCCCCTTCCCCAGGCCTGCCAGGCGGCCAACACTTCCCAGTCCTTAATTTAGAGCTGCAACTTCTGCATTCCTCTATGGCTTCCCAGCCCACTGTGGCCCTTGCAGAGAGGAGGCCCCACCAGCCAGAGGTTTGGGAGTAGCCATTGGCGGGCAGGAGGGGAGGCTGGTGAGGGTGAGTGTGTCCAGCACCCACAACAGCACCTGGCTGAGTGTCTGCCCAGTGAGAGGATGCATGGATGAATGTGAATTCATTCTTTAAAAATAAAACTAGAACTTCACTAGAATAATGAGATGCCTGGAGGGGTGGACCAAGGGATGGAGACAAATGTGAGAAAGTAGGCACAGCGAAATCCGAAGGGTGGAATCCAGCCTGCTGCATATGCAGGCATAAAATTATTTCAACTCTGCTGCACTTTCCAAAGAAAAATGCTGGGGGAAGACCCTGAGCATCCCCACTGCTGACATGTAACTGACCCCCTAGGCACCTCCCCTTCCCACCCAGCAGGGTCCCAGGGAAGGGGTGGCGATCCCACTCCCCATCCAGGACCCAGATACTAACCACTGCTGAGCAGTCTGTACATGGGGCTGATCCAGGGACTTATTCTACCAAGACTGTGTGTCACCACAGGAACATAGCTTCCTCTCAAACAGGACAGATGTGAATGCCAGGGCCTCCTGTGCACCCGAAGCAGCCAGGCCCAGCTCTAGAGCCAGAGGGCCAGGGTTTGGGGGTCATCCCAGCCTTACCAGGAGACCCTGGTCACTTCTCCCTGGGTCTGTGTCTCCACCTACAAATACCACAGCAGGGAGAGGGAGAGAGGACTAGATGAAATGATGATCATCCCAGCAAGATCACCTCCACAGCTGACTTCCTCTATGTGTGTCTTAGAAGGGGCAGCCCCTCCCCCTGCCTGCTCATGTGTTGTGCTGAGCTGGGTAGGGAGCTCACACCTAGCCATGTCTGAGGTTGACCAGTCGGCTCTCGCCTAGCCATGTCTGAGGTCGACCAAGGTCCTGTCTTGGTTCACACTTCATCTGTCAAAAGCCACATCCTGTGTTCTCAGCCACCAGGTTCTGCTATAGGAAGGGCTCTTGTCTTCAGCAGGTGGTGGATTCTATGTCACAGTGAAAGGCATCAACAAGGGGGCAAGCTCGGCTCCTCCCCACATCCCCAGAGCCTGCCCTGCCTGCATCACTGAGCCTCACAAACGTGGGGGATGAAGGGTGAAGTCACCACCCATAACCAAAGACAGGGGACCAGCCAGCGCATAACACTCACCTACAAGAAGCCTGGATGTGCCATCAAAAACTCAAAGGTATAAAATGATTTGGAGTACAAGCCTGGTAAAATTGATGCCAGCCCCTAACTGTCCATGAGCAGAGAAGGATGGTGCCTGGTGAGGCTGGGGGCCTTATATGTAGTCCTGGCCTCAGACCCTGTATTTTTTTCCTTTTTTTTTTTTGAGATGAAATCTCACTCTTTCGCCAGGCCAGAGTGCAGTGGTGCGATCTGGGCTCACTGCAACCTCCGCCTCCTGGGTTCAAGTGATTCTCCTGCCTCAGCCTCCCGAGTAGCTGGGACTACAGGTGTGCACCACCACACCCAGCTAGTTTTTGTATTTTTAGTACAGATGGGTTTTCACCATGTTGGCCAGGATGGTCTCAATCTCTTGACCTCATGATCCCCCACCTCGGCCTCCCAAAGTGTTGGGATTACAGGTGTGAGCCAGTGCGCCTGGTCCAGACCCTGCATTTCTAGCCAGCTGACCAGGAGGATCTCATGCTCAGGTCCTAACGTAAATGCGCTGCTGGAATGGCTTTCCTTTACAGGTCAAGCAGAGCGTCTGGGGAAAGTAACTGGTAAGAGGGAGAGTAGGGTGAGTCCTCGCTCAAGGCCCACAGCCCTGACCTGCCTCTTTGGGGCGGCCAGGAGGTCCAACCTCCTTTAAACCCTCAGCCAAGAGGGCAGAAGGAGGCAAAGTCATGTTTCTCTGGCCTCTCCTGCTACAGAGGCCACAGAAAGAGAAGCCATCAACCAGGAATGCTCCCTTAGCCCCCAGTTGATTGGGCAGGCTTCCTGGAGGGCTAACCAGTAGGTTCCCAGGGTCTGATCCTGACAAGACCCTTCCTAGCAGCAGGTCCTGGACCTGGATTTCTCACCTGTCTCGGCCTCAACTTCTCCATTGACAAAACTGGTGACTTGCCCTCCTGGGGTAATAAGCCACATCCTGAGCAGCCCAGGACATAAGCCCTACTGGGGCCCTGGGCCTCAATCCTCAAGGCCCATGGAATCCAGGGAAACTTCAGCCCTTAGACCCTGATCCCCAAGGTCCGCAGCATGCAGGGGACCTTCAACCCTCCAGGCCCCAGTGGGGTCTCCTGAATTCCTTTCCTGAGTCTGGGAGGCCAGGAAACACTTTCTCTGGGCTGGCTCCATTTTCCAGATGAGGAAACTGAGGCCCACAAACCTGCCCAAGACCCTTGGTTGCACAATGGCAGTGCCATGGGTAGGAGCCTAGACTCCTGTCCCCTTAGGGTAGCCCTTTCCATAGGATTCACGGTGAACTGGCAGCTAGGAGAGGGCAGGCAGCACAGTGCCAGGAGCTATGGTCTATGAAGTTTCTGTCTGCACCCACCCACCTCCCAGGGATATTCCAAGAAATCTCCAAGGCATGGGGATGGAGCTGGTAGATCACCCTTGCCTCTAACCACCACAGAGCCAAATCTTGCTCACACAGAGACGCCCGGACTCCCAGGGGACCCAGGGCCACCCCTCACTGACTTCCTGAGCCGCTCCCCATGCCTAGTGCCTGAGAGGCAGATCCCACCTGTCCCCTCCCCTGCTTCAAACATTCATAAACTCTCAGCTGCCCGCAGATGGCCCTCCTGTGCTGGCCCCTGCAGGGGACCCCCACCCCAGCTGTCCTTGAGGAGTCTGTTCCCTGGAGCTGGAGGCAGAGGCCTTACCTCCCTGGACCCGCCCTGCCCTCCAGCCCCACCCTACCTGCCTGCTATACCCTGATTTTGGTTGCCCTTGGTCTGCTGGCCCAGCGCTGGGACATTTCTTACCTGGTACCCTTCAGACCTCTTTTCACTGTATGCATGTAAATCTTAAAGAAGAGGGAAAAACAGCAGAAAATGGATTTGATGCAAACAAGATACAAAATAAAAACACGAGGTCCTGCCTGGTCCTCCCACGGCTCAGGAGCAGGTGGTGAGGATCAACGGGTACCTCAGGGCCACACCTGCGGGATGCCCCAGCAGCCCTCAGCCCTCGTGCCGCACCTGCTGCTGCAGCTGCGCTTCCTTCCTCCCTCCCTGGCCTTATCGGAGGATGCAGGCCTAACCAAGGTAGGTCCTCATCCTCCCAGCCCATGAGGCCAGCCGGGCGTCTGAGAATAATGGTGCTTGTTAATCTTTTATCTGGAACCTTGGACCCCAGGCCGGCCCTTCTGTCCTCCCTCCTGGCATTCGCCACACAGCCCCTATACCCTGACCTCACTTGCTGTGGGACCAGGTAACTATGTTCCCTTTTATGCTGGCCAAGGTCGTGGGAGAGAGGGTACTCGAGTGACAGAGGCATGCTGATGGACCCAGTCTCACCTGGACTCGATTCCCACCTGCGTGTCCTTGTGCGACCTCAATCTGGGTCTCAGTTCCCCCAAACGTGAAACGGGAACCCTCAGGAGGAATTTCTCAGAGTTTAAAAGGGGTGACTTCTGCACACAGAGGTGCTTTGAGGACACCCAAGACCCTGGCAGTGGGGACAGGGCCTGGCCTCAACACTACATGTGGGTGGCCCACAGCCCTGGCTGTGTGTCTTCAGGTAAGTCACCTGCCCTCTCTGAGCCCATCTCCACAGGGAGGGTGGGCACAGGCTTCAGAGCCACTGTGGTCTTGCATCTCCAGGCTGAGCGGCAGGGGGGCCTCAGGGTGTGGAAAGCACACCCTCCTCCAGAACAGAACTGGGCTAATTCTAAATGAGGAATGTGTACTCCCACATCCCTGGTGGAAAACCGAGGGTCCGGGAACCTGTGCCTCTTACCAGCAGCTCTGTCAATGCCAATGGGCAGCAGAAGACCATAGCCAGGCATCATGGGGCGTGTCTGCCTTGCTTTGATTTATACAGGCGCTCATGGGGGTCTCGGTTTCTCCTCTATAAAATGGACACAGCTCAGTCCTGGGGCAGGAGTTCAGGGGTGAAGCCAAGATGGCACCTGCAGAGCATGCCTCCTGCTGCCCCCTCTCCAGGCATGCCAGGGGGGTTACCTCCAGCCACTGGAACCCTGTGTTCCCAGACAATCTCCCAGATCAGGGAGTGCTGGAACTGCCCTGGGAGCAGGGTCAGGGGCCGGCCATGCAACAAACATGATAAACTCCCGCTCTCTCCCCCGTGCCCTGCTCTTCTCCTTGGGTGCTTACAGGAGATGAAGGAAGACCCCTGCCTCTCAGGAAGACGAGTCTGTCCGCACTACTGTGCTCTTCATATCTACTCTAGGATAACCAGTGGTAGTGGCACATTTTAAAGATGTCAGGAAAAACACACACCCCCATATTACATTTTTGGTTTTTGTTTTGTTTTGAGACAGAGTCTCACTTTGTTGCCCAGGATGGAGTGCAGTGGGATGATCACAGCTCACTGTAGCCTCAAACTCTGGGCTAAATCAATTTTTCCACCTTTCAGACTCCAGAATATCTGGGATTATAGGCACATGCCACCATGCTTGGCTAACTTATTTGCATTTTTTGTAGATATGGGGTTTCGCTATGTTACCCCAGTTGGTTTCGAGTTCTTGGGCTCAAGTAATCCGCCCACCTCAGCCTCCCAAAGTGTTGGGATTAGAGGTGTGAGCCACCGCTCCTGGCCATTGCTATTTTAGTGTCAAATCCTCTCCAAAGGGTACCAGCCCCCCAAGCCTCGCACTTCATAGCACATTTCACAGAGCAAGAGATTAAGGTTCCATGGCAGGGGAGTGATGGAGTCCAGATGATGGCATTACCCATGAAGCAACTCCCTGGGCACCACTGGGCCTGTCCACAAACTTGGGGGCAGGTATACAGTGGGGAAACTGAGGCACAGAGGTTCAGTGACTCACCACAGGTCACAGAGGGGATTCTAACCCAAAATTCCAACAAGGGGCCAGTGTCTGGGAAGTGCTCATGTCTGACAGGAGACTGAGCTGCAGGCGGTCAGAGGAGAGCCAGGGCCAGGCAGGGTGAGCAAGAGCACAGGGTGCTGGACTAAGCTCCATTCCCAGCACAAATTCTGAGGCAAACAGCCTTTTGTCTGCAGATACACCACAGCCTCCAGATACTCCCTGGCCTTGGGCTGACCTTGGGCAAGTCAAGGCTATCCAAACGGCACTGGCTACCCACTCCCCCAGGCTGCTGTGCCAA
The DNA here is from genome assembly GCA_963574635.1 of Cheracebus regulus. Lineage (NCBI taxonomy): Eukaryota > Metazoa > Chordata > Mammalia > Primates > Pitheciidae > Cheracebus > Cheracebus regulus. Next base: position 38,531 of record CAUYQU010022711.1, read on the forward strand.
TAGAAGTGGCTCCTCAGGCAGCACCAGGCCCTGGGCACGCCTTCCTCAAACACAGGAGCAAAGTGCTCATCACCCCAACACCAAATTAGGGAGGGAACTCTGGACATTAGGCTGCCAGAGTGTCAAACTAAATAAACCAAACCCACCAGCACCAGGAACAAGCCTCAGCGCCCACTTGCTGAGCTGCACACCTCTGCTCGGTGAATTAACTCCCTGGGCCGCAGTTTCCCCATCTGTGAGAGGAAGCCAGCCTCCTGCCATCCTCCTGCCAGTTCCCTGGGGCTGCAGGCTGACAGTGTGACTGGGGCCAGCCCACCCCGCTTGTGGCCTCAGCTTCCTCCTGTGCAGAACCTAAGCTCAGCAACGCCTGAGACACCCAGGACCCTCAGGCCTAACCCTCAGAGGCAGTGGCCACGGGAAGCGAGCTTTTGGGATATCTGAGACCCAGAATTCCGGTTTGGTTCCGTTTCTAAAAGGGTTACGCTTTAGAATCATTCGCAGGGCAAGGCCAGCAATCGAACCCTGGAGCCTTGGGCACAGGAGGTGAAAGCTCTTCCAGCACATTTTTGAAATCGAACACTTAAAAGTAAAATAAAAACCAGCCTCTCTTCCTTCCGGAGGCCTCTGAGCCTCGGAGACAGCCGCACGATCCCAAGCCTGGCTACAGGGTGACCTCGGACAGCCACTCCCCTCTCGCGGGCTCAGTTTCTCCATCTGAAAAGTGGAACTACAGTGGTCACCAAGGAACCGTGAAGATGACACCTCCCTCAGGCGCAGGGAGGGTGCCCGGCTCGCCCCTTCTGCCCCGCGCCGCCCGCCATCCCGCCCGCCAGGTGAGGCCGGTTTCGACTTCCCCTGGAGGGGCGCGGAGGGGCCCGGAGCCCGCGGCGTGGAGAGGCGTGGCCGGCTGCAGTATCCGCAGGCGCCCGGGACCAAACACAGGGACCAAGGCTCGGCGGCCACTCGGGAAGGGGCGCGCGGGCTGCTGCGTGCAGCCGCCTGGTTTGGAACCGCTAGCTACTAGGCTTCGTCTCCACTAGGGCGTTCTCTGGGCGGGCGGAGGGTCAGGGAGGTTCATCCTCAGGGCGGATCGTGGCTGTGACCCCCACCCACGGCTGTGCGGCCCCGCAACCTCCTTCCCTCGGCTTTCCCATCTGTGAAATGGGCGCAGAGCCCCGCAGGCGGCCACGTGGCCTCAGCCCTCACCTGTGCGGTTCCCTGGGGCAGACGTGGTGACCCCGGCCCGTCCCCGGGGCCTCGCCTTGCCACGGAGGGTGGCGGCCGCCCCGCGCATCCTGGGCGCTCCGCGGCGCTTGGCCGGGCCTCCCGGGGCAGTCAGCCCGGCTTGCGGGGGCGGGGCCTGGGCCGGAGGAGGGGCGGGGGCGCACCAGGCCCCGCCCTCCACGCCCTCTCAGGGGCGGTACCATGCAACTTACAGGCCACGCCCACACTTTGGACGGGGGCCGAGGTCCTGACGGGGGCGGGGACGGGGGCGGGGACGGGGGCGGGGGCGCCGGCGGCCCCAGGGGAGCTCAAACACCCAGCGGCGTAGCTGTCGGAGCAGAAAGTGTCACTCCTCTGGGGCGTTGCAGCGCGGCTACGTCTGCCCAACACCCGTCCCTCCTCCTGCCCTGCTCTCACCTTCGCTCCTAATGTGGTTTTTCCATGTGCTTCTGTGTTTTTATTTTTTGAGCAGGATTTTGCCTTCTCAGGTGCCCAATTCAGCAGGTGCCAAATGGCAAAGAGCAAAACCCCTCCCCGGCCCGCCCCTCCCACAACCCATTCACCCCCAGTGTCCTATGTGAACCCATCCTTCTTTCCCTGTCTCTCTCTGGGCCAGGCCTTCTGAGGCACTGTGAGGCGGGTGCCCTTGTTGTCTTCTATTCTCACTGAGGGGCCCCCGGTGGGGGAAACAGGATTCAAAGCCCTGGGGTCTGGCTGCAGGGCCCACACACACTTGGTGGCCTCCCTTTTGGCTTCCCCTTCCTACCCAGCTCCAGCTCTTTCTCTCCCTCTGACCCCACCCAACCCAGGCTTAGCCCCCTGCCCAGGCAGCCACCAAAGGATGGGGTATAGTCAGGCCTCAGACACCCTGGATCTTGGGCTGCCTGGGGGAGGCCTTCTGAGCTGTGCCCATCCTGTGGAGCCGGCAAAGGCATTCCTGGCAGAGGGAATAGCAGGTCCAAAGGCCCTGGCTTGGCAATGTCTCACAGCAGAAGCCCAGGGCAGCTGGCTGAAGTGTGCCTCCAGAAGTGTGGAAGGTGACCCAGACTGCTGGGCTGGCTCCAGAGGGCCTGGCGAGTAACCCTGAAGAGTGTGGATGTTCAGGCGGACCATGAAGTGGACTTCCAGCAGGGCAGCCCCTCCCTACCTTTCCTTTCTGAGCCCTCCAAAGCCGAGGTTCAGTGTGAGACATGAGGGGCCCTCCCCCTTTCCCCATCAGGGTTGGCTTCACCCTTGATATCTTGTTCCCACTTGGACTTGTGGGTCAAACAATAGCTTTCTTCAGTCTCCTTTATTCAAAATCAAGCATATGTGTTCCTTCTGCCATGTCAGGATGGGCAGGACCATCAGCAGTGTCCACTCCAGATCAGACTCTGGGACCCCGGAATTCCTTGCCAAGTGGCCCCTAACCCACCTCTCAGGCCTGTGTGGCCCCCACTCTGGGTTTGCCCACCATGTACCACTGGGCAGAGGGCCACTGCCTGTAGGTGCATTGACAGGGCTGGGAGGGAGGTCTGAGGCAGCCCTCCAATAGCAGGGTGGGGATGGAAAACAGCAGGCTGCCTGCAGCTCCCTAAGCCACCTCACTGTGACCCAGGCCTTCAGGAGTCCCCAAATGTGAAACACCTGGCCATTTAGGAAGTGTATTTCCTAGAGCTGTGTATCAGTACCACAGAGTGGGTGCCTGGGAACAACAGAAATTTACTGTCTTACGGTTCAGGAGGCCAGAAGTCTGAGATCAGGGTGTCAGCAGGGCTGTAGTCCCTCCAAAAACTCCAGAACAATCTTCCTTTTGTCTTCAAGCTTCTGGCAGTTCCTTGGCTGGTGGCAGCTTAACTCCTGTCTACACATGATGCTCTCTCTGTGTCTCTCTGTTTTCAAATCTGTCTTATAAGGACATCAGTCATATTAGATTAGGGCCCACTCTAATGTCCTCCTCTTAAGACCCTATAAAGAGTCTATAAAGACCTATAAAGACCTCGTCTCCAAATAAGGTCACATTTGGAGATACTGAGGGTTAGGACTTTAAACATATAGATTTTGGGGGACACAGTTCAGTGCCTGACAGGTGGGGATCAAGGAGGACAGAGTGCATTTTTCTAAGCAGTCTGTCACTTGGTTGGGTTGTGGACATTCAGGCTTGTGGCGCTGGGCCTCCATTTGTACTGTTAGGGGACCTAGAGGTGGCCCAAGGACCTCTGTCATGTTGTTCCCACAGGGAACTGTACGCCTTGCTGTGGCTCAGAACACCCACTTGCTACCAAAAGGCCATCTTCAGGAGCTATGGGAGGGACCTGAGTCTGGTTCTGGAGGTGGGCCTGTCACCTATTTGAACCCTGATCAGAACCATCTTGTCTACCTTTTCCCAGGCCCTTGGAATGGTTTGCTCCTGAAAAGCCCAGCAATTCTAGCCACATGCATGGGGGAAACTGAGGCATGTGGAAGGAATGGCACTGGCCCACCAGGGACAACTGCCTGGGGTGCCCCGTTCCATGGTGGGAACCATGGCTCTCTGACAGGCTTCCCTGATCCCTGGAGCAGGGGTGGGTACCCTTGCACTGAGTCTTAGTATTCTCATCTGAGGGGTGGACGTGGTCCTGCCACCCTCCCAAGGCAAGTGAGAGATCGTGATGTGCTCAGGTTGGAGCAGTGGCCTCTAAGCTGGACTGCCAAGGGCCCGTCAGCATTTGAGCTTGGCCGGCCCACCCAGCTCTCCCAGTTGCCTAGTTTTTCAGACTCTCCAAGTCTAGGCCCAAACTGGGAGCAGTGCCTGGGCTTCGCCTGCCTGGGTGAGAAAGGCAAACTTCCTCAGCCTCCTCCTTCAAGGAGCCCTCCCTGATGGCACTCCCTGGGAGAGCCATTCTGTGCCACCTATCCTCAAGGCCTGTTTAGCCTGTGTCATGTCTGTGAAATGAAGAGGACACATGGCTGGGTGTGGTGGCTCATGCCTGTAATCCCAGCACTTTGGGAGACCGAGGCCAGAGGATCACTAGAGGTCAGACATGCCTGTAATCCCAGCTACTCGGGAGGCCAAGGCACGAGAATTGCTTGAACCTAGGAGGCAGAAGTTGCAGTGAGCTGAGATTGCACCACTGCACTCTAGCCTGCGTGACAGAAAGAGGCTCTGTCTCAAACAAAACAAAACAAAAAACATATGGCTGCCCTGACCTGAAGGAGGCAGGGGGCGCTAGGAGGAACAGATGGGCTGCTGGCAAGGCAGGCCAGGAGAAGGAAGCAGAGTCAGGCACGGCCTGAGGAACTGGCCAAAGCTCCATTTGCAACTGGGAGCACACAGTGCACTGTCAGTGGACACTTGGTAGATGGTTGAACTGGCAGGGAAGAAACCTGGGAGGCAGGGGAGGCCTGCCAGCCTTGGGGCTCGGTGTTTACACTCTGTAACTGGGGGGGTCTCATGCGCTGCCAGAGGTTTCCAGAGGAAGGTGAGGGTCTGGCTTGGGTGTTTCCTCTTCCCTCAGAGCTTAGCTGAGGTGTTGCCTCCCCCAGGAAGCCTTCCTCAACCCCCGATCTGCCTGACCCAGCACCCATGGGCCATGGTGACCTGGGTTGCATGCATAAGTCTGGTGATAGCGGCAGAATTCTTGGCTTGGCGAGTTTCTCTAAAACTGGATAATAACTGTGGAAATCTAAAACGTTTTTGTTTTACTTTATTCTTTTTTTAGATCAAGTCTCTCTCTGTCGCCCAGGCTGGAGTGCAGTGGCATGATCTCGGCTCACTGCAACCTCTACCTCCTCGTTTCATGCAATTCTCCTACCTCAGCCTCCTGAGTAGCTGGGATTGCAGGCATGCACCACCGTGCCTAGTTAATTTTTGTATTTTAGTAGAGATAGGGTTTCACCATGTTGGTCAGGCTGGTCTCTGATTTCAGGTGAGCCACCCTCTTTGGCTTCCCAAAGTGCTAGGATTACAGGTGTGAGCCTCTGAGCCCGGCCTGTGTTGCTTTATTTTTGATTTTAGTTTTTACTCAATAGAAAAATGAGATTTTTGTTCTGAAAACCTCTCACAATGGACCAAGTCCAGAAAGTTCCATTGCAAAATGATAAGAGTCAGGAAAGCATTGGTGGCCTTGTGGGTGTCCTCTCTTTTTAAAACTGTATTACCTTTTAAAAACTAAAAGGAATTTCCAAAAAGTAACCTGAGCTTGCAGCTTTAACAGGCCAGATGTTTGGGGAGAAAATAGTTTTCCCAAAAATGTTTTCTGATGGGCCATCTGGGCCCCTCAATGCACACCACTCATCCTCCTAAAGCAAGGCAAGAGCCCTGTCCCCACTGTGCAGAGCGACAAAGGCCCCTCCCCTGGGGTACTCCCCTGCTGGGCCCTGAGCTCTGACCCTCAGACCGTCCTACCTGGCTGCATCCTGCACAAGCAGATGAGTCAGCCCGGGTGACGTGACATGACATCGAGCCGCCACCTTCAGGTTCAGAAATGATGACTCAGAGACACCAAGCAAGGTGCCCAGAGGATAGAAGGAATTACAGGTTCATGGAACCAAGCACCCACTGCATGCCAGGCCAGTTCAGAAGCTGGGACACAGCTGGGCCTAGGAGGGACTGGGTCTGGGCGGGGGCTGCCCCCATCCTCATCCTGCACACCGAGGCCTTTACCTGGCCACCACTCGGCCGGCGGATAGTGGGACTTCTTTTTTCCCACCCCATGACTCTTTTTGTACTTTCTGAATTTTCTACAATGAGCATGTATCTATTCTCTAATAAGAAACAAGGATTTTAAGTGCTTTGTAAATGTAAACTATTGCAAAATTTCCCATGACCATTCTGATGTTCACTTGTTGGGAAAGATGTGGACTGACTGGGTCCTCAGCTACTAGGATTACACCGCATTACCATGCTCTAAGGAGTTACAACCAAGCATAGGATTTCAGGTAGGAGTTTATGCTTTCATTGCCTGGAGCTGTTCCCAGCTAAGCCGGCAGATCAGGGGGTGCACAGGTGGGTCAAGGGCAGCCCAAGGCTTAATGCTCAAGGGCCAGTTAAGCTTCTTTGATGCCTGGCACCTGCGCAGCGAGCAGCGAGGGCCCCCAAGTGCCTGGTCACTGGAGAAGCGTGAGAGGCTTGCCTCCTTCTTCCCCACAGGCTTCCTGCCAGCTTCCCCCAAGCCCCCGACAGACCAGTGGCTCCTCAGCCCTCACCGGTCCCCGGTCCCAGCGTGTTTCAGTCCTGCCTCTCCACCAGCCCTCTGGTGGCCTCAGGTAAGCCCACACTCCTCCCTGGGGTCCAGAGTCTTTCCCCACCTCCCCTTAAAACGGGCTGACCAGGAGGGTCCCGACAGCCTGGGGTGGGCGCAGCATATCTGGCAGCCATGCTGCTGAAGCTGAGTCTCTGCTCCAGCTGTTCAGGTTCCCCAGCCTAGCACCGGGCTTATACCTTTGAAGGAGGCATTCCTGGCTGCCCCCAACCCAGGGGCAGGGGTTACATTTGGATGTGACCCCTGGGCAGCCTCTCAGTGGCCTGTAAGGCTGGCTGAGGCTCATCCGTACAGAGACATCAGAGAGGCTCAGCCTTGGGAAGCTGCTTGGAAGCCTCCTGTTTTACAGATGGGGAGACTGAGGCCTGCGGTGAGGGGGAGTCTCCCTGCAAATGAGGCTTTGGAGACTGTCTGGGGTTAGCTTGTGGGACCTGGGCATGTTACTTGGGCTTTCCATGCCTCAGTTTCCTCCCACTCCCCACACAAACTGGGCATGCTAGGACTCCTGTCCCAGGGCCAGGGGTGGAGCCCCTGATAGATGGAGCGTTGCTGCCATCTCTGGAGGAAAGTGGAGAGCAGGCAGGGCAGCTGCTGGCTCCCCGTCCACACCGCCTCCCTCTCTTGCACTGGCAGCTCCAGTTTCCTTTTTTTTTTTCCTGAAATGGAGTCTTGCTCTGTCACCCAGGCTGCAGTGGCACGATCTTGGTTTGCTGCAACCTCCGCCTCCCAGGTTCAAGTGATTCTTCTGCCTCAGCCTCCCTAGCAGGTGGGACTATAGGCGCGCACCACCACACCCAGCTAAGTTTTTGTATTTTTAGTAGAGACAGGGTTTCACGGTGTTAGCCAGGATGGTCTTGATCTCCTGACCTCATGATCCGCCCACCTCAACCTCCCAAAGTGCTGGGGTTACAGGTGTGAGCCACTGCGCCCAGCCACAGCTCCAGTTTTCTAATAATCACCCAGCTACCACTGATGAGGGCTTCGCCATCCCCATTTTACAGATGGGAAACTGAGGCTTAGGCCTGTGAGTCACATATTTGCTAAGTGGCTGCCTTAGTTGCAAGGGACAAAGACCCTTAAACCCACTGGATGAATAAGGAGCCATGTTGTGGGTGATGGGGAAAGGTGTCTGCAGGGCTCTGTCCATCTCTCTGTCGCTCAGCGTGCTTTCCTCTGTCTGTTGGCTGCATTCCACCCTACCACCGATGCTGCACCTGCGGGATTCTCAGCAAACACCTTGCCCCTCGCAGTCCTAGAGGCAGGGCAAGGCTCTCTCTCAGGATCCTAACATCTCATCTCAGGATGGATCACCCTCATCACTGTGGCCAGACAGAGGCACTTGGATGGGAAAGGGTTCCAGTATTGCTGTACCTGTCACAGGATAACCACAGATACTTCTGAGAATGGCAATAATCCTTTCCTGTGCTCACGAACCTGCAATTTAGGCAGGGCCCAGCGTCTGGTCTCTGCCCCGTGGGGAGGTTCAACTGGAGCAGCGGGTCCATTCCCAGCCGGCTCATCACAGGCTGACACGTGGGTGCAGGCTGTTCTCCCCAGGGCGGCTTGAGCTTTCTCACAGCATGCTGGCTGGCTTTCCAGGCGCAAGCATTCCAGAGGCCGGGAAGTGGAAGCTGCTAGTTTCCCAAGGCCTCAGCCCAGAAACGACACTTCTGCTCTATGATTTTCATGAATCATAGAGCTTGGATTCAAGGATTTCAAGAAACAAAGACCTCACTTTCAATGGAAGTGTCAACAAATTGAAAGGCCACCAGAGGGGCGAAGTCCTGTGCTTTGGACACGAGCACCAGGCCACATCGTTCCTGACTTCTTGAGTATCTGTTGTGCACCTGATCTCCAGGAGCCTGCTCCACATTAGAACACCAAGATCAGGTTGAGACCTGAAATATACGCATGATTCCATGACTTTTTTTTTCTTTTTTCTTTTTTTTTTTTTTGAGACAGAGTCTTGCTCTGTTGCCAGGCTGGACTGCAGTGGCGCGATCTCAGCTCACTGCAATCTCTGCCTCCTGGTTCAAACGATTCTCCTGCCTCAGCCTCCCGAGTAGCTGGGATTACAGGCATGTACCATGATGCCCGGCTAACTTTTTGTATTTTAGTAGAGATGGGGTTTCACTATGTTGGTCAGGCTGGTCTCAATCTCCCAACCTCGTGATCTGCCTGCCTCGACCTCCCAAAGTGCTGGGATTACAGGCGTGAGCCACCATGTCCAGCGGACTTTTCTTTTTTCCCATTGTTTCGTGATAAAACACAGGCACACAAATATACAGACGGTGGCTAGAGGGCGCTAAGTGTGATCACACCTTTCAGGTGCAAATCAACCAACCCACATCCTACACCTCCTCGCTGGGACTCACACTCTGGGCCGCCAACCCCCTGTACTCCTCACCCCCGGGGCAGGAACCAATCAGCGAGAGCCTCTGTGCCCCAGAGCCCACTGAAATGATTCACAACAGCCAGTCCTCAGCCTGCTTACCCTGCCTTGCCCACGCCTTCCTCCAAAACCCCAGTAAAGGCTCCGGCCCCCAGTTCCCCCATTGGTCAAGTTGCCTCCTGACCAACCCTGGTGCTTCCCTGTGTGGCCCTGCCAGGGTGGAAGCCTCTTCCCCTGGGGATCTGTGATACCAAGCTATCTTCTCAATGCTAGTTGTCCACTGATCTGTTGGCCTCACCATACCTGAATAATAATAAAGCTGAAATCATTTTTAAACAGGTCTAAAACCCCTCTGCTCATGCAGGATAGGCCAGAAGTGAGGGGAAAGAATAAATGGTCTCAAGAGCAGCCCTCAGCCAGTGTCTCTCAGTGTCTCCCAGGTGTTGGAGGGTAAATATCCAGCTGGATGGTACCGGGGTGACTGTCTGCACTGTGAGAAGCCAGAATTGAGCCAGGATTCACAGCTCCTGTTGAACATAAACAATCTCACAGGGCATCAGTATCAGACAAGGCCACTTTAACATCTTTTGTGGCACAGAAAAAAACAAAGTCACAGGCCCAGTGTGGTGGTTCATGCCTGTAATCCCAGCACTGTGGGAGGCCAGTGCAGGTGGATCAGCTTGAGCCCAGGAGTTCGAGACCAGCTTGGCCAACATGCCGAAACCCCATCTCTACTCAAAAATACAAAAATTAGGCTGGGTGCAGTGGCTCACGCCTATAATCCCAGCACTTTGGGAGGCCGAGATGGGCAGATCATGAGGTCAGGAGATCAAGACCATCTGGGCCAACATGGTGAAACCCCATCTCTACTAAAAATACAAAACAATTAGCTGGGCATGGTGGCACATGCTTGTAGTCCCAGCTACTCAGGAGGCTGGGCCAGGAGAATTGCTTGAACCCAAGAGGCGGAGATTGCAGTGAGCCGAGATCACCACTGCACTCCAGCCTGTGCAACAGTGCCAGACTCCCTCTCAAAAAAAAAAAAAAAAAATTAGCTGAGCATGGTGGTGGGGACCTGTACTCCCAGCTACTCCAGAGACTGAGGCAGGAGAGTCATTTGAACCTGGGAGGCAGAGGTTGCAGTGAGCCGAGATTGTGCCATTGCATTCCACCTGAGCCACAGAGCGAGACTCCATCTCAAAAAAAAAAAAAAAAAGAAAAGAAAAGGGAGGACAGTACGAATATCCTGGGCAATACAAGTGGCTGCAGTTTCATACCAATTGCAGCTTGAGCCTCATTTCATTCCTCCACTTTCTGATGAAATGTATTAAGATACCTAAGCACAGAATTGCTCCTACTTCCTAATAGCATCCAGTGCAGACGGGCTTCCTTGAACCCCCCCTCAAAACCACTAACAAAGCCCAAGTCCTCCTCTATGTCCTCCCTAACAGCGTCCCACTGCCACGCCCTGGGCTTTCCCGCGGCATGTGCTCCCACTCATTGCAGCAAGTCTGCAAACCCAGCTTTGCTCATCCGCAGTGTTCTGGGGGTCTTCAACTGGAGGGATGGAGTAGCAGCTACCAGACTCCCCCGCAGACTAAGTTCCTTGCTTCCAGACCCAGTTGCTTAATTACACACTCTGTGTGTTAGTGTCCTAGGGTCACTGCAACAAAGTACCACAAATCGGGGCCTCAAAACAAAGGACTTCTTGGCACTCCTTGGCTTGCAGCTGCGCCACTCCAATCTCTACCTCCAACATCACAATAAGAAGAATTAGTGTCTTCTTATCAGAACACTAGTTATTGGATTTATGGCCCATCCTAGTCCAGTATGACTTCTATATCTAACTATATCTGCAAAGATTATATTTCCAAATAAGGTCACGTTCTGATGTTCAGGCAGACATAAATTTAGGGGTACACTATTCAGCCCACTACACTCTGAACTCCCCAAGTTCGCTGTGGTCCCATGTTCAAAATATATTCACCCCATCCCAATATCTTCCGAAGTCTGAGCTCATTCCAAAAGGAAGAAAAGGGAAGAAATGAAAGGGTCACTTGGTCCTAAGCAAGTCTGAGACCCAGCAGGCAAGTTCCATTAGGTTTCATAGTCTGAACATAATCCATAGTGGCTCAGTGTTTTGTCCTCTGGCCGGCGGTGTTGGCCCTGCATTCTGTGGCCTTGGCAGCAGCAGTAGCCACACCCCCACTCCCGCCCTACCCTTAGCCTGTCTCTGCATCCATGTCTGTCCTCCAAGGCATTCTTCCTTCATTTCATCCCATCCCCATGCCTTTCAATCCAGGCTGGCAGTGTTTCTGCTGGTGTAACATTCTCAGAAATCTTGTTGGTCTCCCGTGTAGTTCACAGGGACCCATGCCGCCAGACAAGATTCTTTATCCACAGATCATTCCTGGATAACCTCATCTCTATACATCAGTTCCACTGAGATGGTCGATTGCATCCATGAGTCACATTTGTAATGTCTCCAGCAAAATTTCCAGCAACACCCTTTGTGTTCTCCTTACACTTTCTCTCCACACTTTCTCAATAGTGAATTTGCTAATTTTAGCCATCTGGACAGGCTAAGGGCTTCCCATATTACCAAGTGTGGTTCCTTTTTGCTTAACAGTTTCTTTCTCAACTTATCTCTTTTCTCTCAAAAGAGATAAATTGCTACAAGCAGCAATTTACCTGGTTTGTCTAAGCAAGTATGGTTCCTTTCTGTTTAGCAGTTCCTTCCTCAATTTATCTCTTTTCTCTCAAGAGATAAATTGCTACAATCAGCAGAGACAAACCAGGCCATGCCTTTCCCCACCATTTGGAAATCTTCTTGGCTAAATATCCAAATACATTACTTTCAAGTTCCACTTTCTACCCAACACTAGAATGTAACTCAGCCAAGTTCTCTGCCACTCTACAACCAAGATCACTTTTCCTCCTGTTTCCAATAACATGTTCCTTACTCTCTTCTAAGGCCTCGCCAGAAGCACCTGTGATGTTTTATTTCTACCAACATTCTGTTCTTGATGATATATATATTCTTTAAGACAACAGATTTCTCTACATGTTTTTCTTTGATTTCTCAGCCTCATGAGGCGCACCTTTTATAAATGTCCACTTTTCTACCAACAAGGACTTCAAGGCCATCTAGGCTTTTTTTTTCTTTTTCTTTTGAGACGGAATATCGCTCTATCACCAGGCTGGAGTGCAGTGACACAATCCCGGCTCACTGTAATTTCTGTTTTCCGGTTTCAAGCAATTCTCCTGCCTCAGCCTCCCGAGTAGCTGGGACTACAGGCACGCACCACCACACCCAGCTAATTTTTTTTGTATTTTTAGTAGAGACAGGGTTTCACCATGTTGGTCAGGATGGTCTCGATCTCTTGACCTCGTGATCTGCCTGCCTCAGCCTCCCAAAGTGCTGGGATTACAGGCGTGAGCCACTGCAGCTGGCCCCCATCTAGGCCTTTTCTATCAAGCACCTCAAAACTCTTCCAGCTTCTAGCAATTAATCAACTCCAACTACTTTTGCATTTTCAAAAAATTTATCACAACTCAACTCAGCTACTTTTGCATTTTCAAAACTTTATCACAGCAGCACCTGGCTTTCTGGTACAAAATCTGTATTAGTTTTTTAGGGCTACCGTACAGATTAATTCTCTCACAGTTCTGGAGGCCAGGAGTCTTGTTGGCAGGGCCAAGACCCCTCTGAAAGCTCTAGGGGAGGAGGATCCTTCCTTGCCTCTTCCTAGTTTCTGGTGACGTCCAGAAATCCTTGATATTCTTTGGCTTGTAGAGGCGTCACTCCAATCTCTGCCTCTGCTGTCCCATGGCCTTCTTCCCTGCGTATATCTTGCCTCTTTTTTTTTTTTTTTTTTTTTTTTTTTTGAGATGGAGTCTTTATCACCCAGGCTGGAGTGCAGTGGTGTTATCTTGGCTCACTGCAACCTCCGTCTCCCAGGTTCAAGTGATTCCCCCACCTTACCCTCCCGGGTAGCTGGGTCTACAGGCATGCGCCACCAGCACACCTGGCTAATATTTGTATTTTTAGTAGAGATGGGGTTTCAGCATGTTGGTCAGTCTGGTCTTGAACTCCTGACCTCATGTGATCCACCTGCCTTGCCCTCATAAAGTGCTGGGATTACAGGCATGAGCCACTGCACCTGGCCCTCTCCTTTTATTTATTTATTTATTTTTGAGATGGTGTCTTGGTCTGTCGCCCAGGCTGGAGTGCAGTGGTGTGATCTCGGCTTGCTGCAACCTCCACTTCCCAGGTTCAAGCGATTCTCCTGCCATAGCCTCC
>CAUYQU010022714.1:0-28040 GCA_963574635.1 Cheracebus regulus
TCACAATAGCAAAGACTTGGAACCAACCCAAATGCCCACCAATGATTGACTGGTTAAAGAAAATGTGGCACATACACACCATGGAATACTATGCAGCCATAAAAAAGGAAGAGTTCATGTCCCTTGCAGGGACATAGATGAAACTGGAAACCATCATTCTCAGCAAACTGACACAAGAACAGAAAACCAAACATCACGTGTTCTCACTCATAAGTGGGTGTTGAACATTGAGAACACATGAACACAGGGAGGGGAACATTACACATGGGGGCCTGGGGAGGAATAGCAGGGGGTGGGGGAATTGGGGAGGGATAGCATTAGGATAAATACCTAATGTAGATGATGGCATGATGGACGCAGCAAACCGCCACCATGGCACATGTATACCAATGTAACAAACCTACACGATCTGCACATGTACCCCAGAATTTAAAGTATACTATTAAAAAAAGAGTCGAATACATATAATTCTCAGAATAGGGTCTCATATATAGTAAGCACTCAAATATTACTATTATGTTTATTTTGATACTAATGCAGCAAAAACTTACTGTATTTTTGTTTCTCTATATTACAGTGTTCCTTTTACATGTCAGAAACTGTGCTGTCTTATTATTAATCACATTATTACTGTTCTTTTTGTCCAAAAAATATGAAACCCTAAGATTCTTTGTTTTTAGTGTCTAGTACTAATTGTGAATAAACCAATAATCTCTTGAATTTCACTATCTCCATTTCAACATGGGTATGGAGAAAGAATATATTTGGAGTATAAATGTATTCAGATACTCAGTCCAGGTCTATCCAACAATCACTCTTTGGGCACCCTCTATGTGCTAGAATTTGGGTGTAATAGAGCTCATGGTCCTATACTTCGGTAGTTTACAACATTAGAAGAGGAGGCAGATGTACAAACAAATACATTTCATATGATGGGGTAAGTATCAGAATAGGTTGTTGTTGTCTGTCATGAGAGCCAGAGTAAAGAATAACCTTGAGAGGTGGAGAAAGGGTCCCCATAGGTAATGGCATTTAATCTAGGTTCTAAAGAATATCTCAACTTTGTAATCTGTAAACAAAGAGAATTGGACAGGATTCCTTTATGCTTTAAACTTCTATGATTTTAATGCTCTGGATTTTACTTGGTCAATAATGAGGGACACTGGGCCTTTGCATTTTGATTTTTTGCAGAAGACCTTATCTACACAATCCTAAAGCTCTTCAGTCCTCAGTAAAAATATCAGTTGACTGTTCAGCTCTTCTGCTATCCTGCCAAATAGCTAAGCTTTTAGATTTCGGGACAAAGAATTCACACAACTGGCTGAATGTTTCACTTTTCATCAGGACATTTTGGCATCAGGTAGACATAACTGTGGATGAATTTCAGGAATTTGAGTGATTTGGATTAAGTACAGAGAAAATAATAGCTTAGATTCTGATTTGAAGTGAAGTTCAATTATCCAGAGCCAAAAAAATACCCTTTCTTCTTCCAAGTGGTCTAAGATGCTTATTAGCTCTGGCTTTGCTCCTAGGGTATTTTCGTAATGAAGTCAGCTAAAAGTTTGCAGGACAGGTGGGGTTGCCATTCTTCATGGGGCTATAGAGGAGAGCAGACCTAAGTTAGAGACGGGGGTAAATAAAAATAGTTGAATGAGCAGAAAGGTCCAAACTGTTACCTGAGGGATTCTACAACTGGACCCAGGTCTGCCTCAATAATTCCTTGATAATTAGAATAATATATACATTTTAAACCAGTCTTATTGAGGTTAAAATGCACACATTTTATGTATACAGTTTTTTGAACTTTGACCAACTTTGACACTCAAATAGCCATCACTACAATCAAGATGAATAATACCATTATCACCCGAAAACACTGTACCCTTTCACAGTCCTTCCTCATCCCACATCCCCAGCCTTAGACAACCAGTAATCTGCTTTCAACACTGTAGACTAGATTTGCCTTTTCTAGGATTTCACATACACAGTCTCAGACAGTAGATACTCTTTTGTGTCTGACTTTTATCATTCAGCATAACGTTTTTGAGATTCATCAATGTAGTTGGGCATATCGGTCATTCTTCTCTTTTAACTGCTGATTAGTATTTCATTGGATGGAATACCACAATTTGTTTATCCATTCATCTTCATGGAGATTTGGTCTGTTTCTAATTTTAAAGCTGCTGAAAACATCCATGTATAAGCCTTGGTATCTACATATTTTTATTTCTCTCAGGCAAAAATACTTAGGAGTGACATTGCCAGGTCATATTGCAATGATATGTTTTAACTGTATAAGAAAATATCAAATTGTTTTTCAAGATGAGTGTACCATTTTGCACTCCCATTAGCCATATCAAAGAGTTTCAGTTTTTCAACATCCTCATTTACCTAGTATCTTTAATTTTAGCTATTCAAGTCGGTAAGTAGTGGTATTACATTGATGTTTTAGTATGTGTTTCCCTGATGACTAATGATTTTAAGCAACTTTTCTTATGCTTGCTGGCCATTTGTATATTCTTATTTGTGGAGTGCTTGTTCGTATCTTTTCTGCAGTGGTTTTGAGACTTTTACATGGGACCCATATGGTTCAGTGAATGTACTTTGGGGCTTCCATGGTGGGTGGATTGAGTTTGTGCTTAAGGTTATTTTGAAGACAAGTTTAATACCATTGGTTTAAAGCAAATTGTGAAAAACGCAGATTTGGCTTTTGGTGTTTCCATTCCTCTTTTCCTCAAGGGCTTTCACAGTAAGGAGTGAAATGCTGTGCTGGACCTTCTGGGGGCACAAAGCTTATAAGATAAGGCCTCTGGATTAAAGAAAGCATTGTAGTAGAGAGGAACATGGCCAGGCTCTGGAGTCATGGAGATATGGGTTTGTACCCAGATTCTATCATTTATTAGCTCTCCAATCTTGAAAAAATTTGTTATCTGAGTCTACAGTTTCATCAGCTAGAAATGGGATTAATAATATTTAACCAGTTGGGTCTTCTGAGGATAAAATGAGAAAACAAACATGAGGTATCTAGAAGCATGCTCAGCACATAGTGGATGCCTGCTAAATAGTTGTTTCCTTCTCTTTCTCTCTACTCCTAAACTTGTCTTTTTTCTTCCCTTTATTTTAGAGTATTAGGGGGTCCCCACTGTACCACTGCATTCTTCCCACCCTAAGTTTAGAGGTTCTAGACTTGGATTAATTTTGCTGCATTTCATCATTTATCTGTTTCTATTCTCTCACAGAGACTTTCTGAATGTGGGAGTAGCTAATCTGACAAATACAATTTACGTTAAGGTGGCAATGGTTGATAATATTTCAAAGTTTCACTAAGTACCAAACCAAAAAAAGATACAGAGAAGAATAAGACATGGGGGAATTTGAGGCCTGTGGAAGGCTGATTAGAGTAGGTAGTGGTTTTGGTATCATTGACCTTTCCCAGAACCTTATAAATCACATTACATAAGTGGCTCTCTCCAGGGAGTTTGTCTGAACTTGGACATTTTTAATTAGTTCTTTTCAAATCCCCCCTCCCCAACTTTTTTATGAGGTCATTCCCACCATCTTCTAGTAAACCAGAGCCATATAAATGACTTTACAAGACAAGTAATGGTTCTTCAATAAATGTCTTTTTTTCACCAAATTTATAGTTTAACTATGATCCCTTACTTGTTGATTGCTTGTGATTTAATAAAAAATCACAGGCACATTTAATAAAAAATTTAAGACTTTTGATAACACTGTAATTGTCTGTAGCTGTCGTAGCAAAACACTGACTGAATAGGGAGACCCAATATCAGTCCTCCAGATTGTAGTTTCGGGAACCCATCTAGCATCTTACTAAGCTAACAAATCTTCAAGGGAAGTTTTCAGCTCTACTTCAAAGATGTCGCAAAATCACAGAATAATAGACTTATAGTGTGGAGGGCATGTCCAGTTTTTAGATGAGAATGTATATTATAATTATTAAGTAATTTCTTGATGAATATTGGTGTGTTACACAGGTCACAATATTGACCTGGATATCTCCACTTCTGAGAATATTTTGAGACAGCTGATTCATTCATTTCTTAAATTTTACTTTTCATAATTAAATTCACAATTCTTGATTCTGGTTACTGTTAGTTTGTTTATTTTGTTAACACCTGATTTTGTATTGCTTTGGGAGCCATATAGTTTTGTAGAATATTAACAATTTGTAAGAAAACCACTCTAAACCTCAGGTCTTAAAGAGAGCTAGGTTCTTCTTTGTCAAATTATCTTTAGGGACATAGTAACAAACAACTGAAAAAAATGTTTATAGCTTTCATGAGCTAGCCGTCCACAAATGGGTTCTTATTCTGAAATTTTATCCATGCTACAAACGAAAAATGTTTCCCCTGAAGACAGAAAAAAGATTGCCTCCAAGCAGAGTGACTAGGCTGATATATGTCCAAGCTTTCCCAATTGAATATTCCTGGAAAACCCAATTCTATTCTGAGAATGAAAAGTTATAAGAGAAAGTGGATAGAAAACTTGGCACTGCCTGCTTTTATCTGCTTTGTTGGGTAACTCCTTGTGGACTTCTCTAAAGAATCTTTGAAATAGTAAAATATCCTTCTATATTAGTCTGTTCTCATGTTGCTAATAAAGACATACCCAAGACTGGGTAATTTATTAAGGAAAGAGGTTTAATGGACTCACAGTTTCACATGGCTAGGGAGGCCTCACCATCATGGTGGAAGGCAAAGGAGAAACAAACATATGTCTTACATGGTGGCAGGCAAGAGAGCTTGTGCAGGGGAACTCTCATTTATAAAACCATTAGCTCTCATGAGACTTATTAACTACCATGAGAATAGTATGCGGGAAACCATGTCCATGATTCAATTATCTCCACCTGGCCCCGCCCTTGACACGTGGGGATTATTACAATTCAAGGTGAGATTTGTCTGGGGACATGGACAAACCATATCACCTTCCTAAAACAGCACACTTCACCCATTGAATGGAATTTGTCAGTATCAAATCTTCACAGGAAAAGCAGAAGGCAACTTGGCTGAGAACAGCAATAGGCCAAACGTGGAGTTGTCATGATTTGGAACAAGATAGTAGGAAGAGTGTTGAGAAGAAGAAACATTCAATATCCATGTAACGAGGGTATGCACAAATGTCTGGAGTGTGGAAAGGAAATATAATGTCAGTTTTAAATATTCAGAAATGATAAAGGAAGATTTGCAACTTCACATACATGTCCTATTTGAATTCCCCTGAGCATTCTTGCTTAGGGTGTCTCCCAGGAGTCCCTCTCATTCCTGTTGCTCCTCATTTGGTCATGTGTGCTGGTGGTTTCATTGTCCTTTTTTTTTTCATTGTCCTTTTTTTTTCATTGTCCTTTTTTTATTGTCTTTTTTCATTGTCCTTTTTTCCATTGTCCTTTTTTTTCATCGCCCTTTTTTGCTTGTGTCTTATTTTAAAGACCACTGCATTTCCCCATGGTGTGTGTGTGAGTGTGTGTGTGTGTGTGTGAGAGAGAGAGAGCATTTGTTTCACTTTGTGTGAAAGGCTAGAAAACACTGGTAGTAAGGAAATTCTGTGAAGGCAGACATTGTTAATGTGGAGCCCATCACAAAAAAGAAGATAAATACTTAGGACATGAGGAAATTTATAGGAAGAGGCTGGAAATGACCATCACTAATTAGCTTATAAAGAGTTATCAGGCATACTTATCATTCAGGCCAAAGAGAGCATCAGAAGAGAAGAGTGCAAAATTTTTTTTAAAAAACCCCAAAGTTTGGAAAGACCACAAATATTTTTGGAATTATACAGTGATTATATTGAGTATTGAACAAAAGTTCAGGGGGAGGTCTGGTCAAAAGAGGAAAAAAACGTAAATTTCTTTTAGGATTTGTTCTGATATTGTTTTTTTTAAAAAAAGAGAATTCCAAACTTATCTTTATTTCAAATATGCTCAAACTGGGTGTCCTCCCAGGCTCAATCTATTCTTCTACCCTTCCAAGGATCCATGACTTAACAAGATTTGTTTGGAGGGCCTTTAATATTTTCTGGTAAGACATAGATAACAGAGATTCTGCCAAGATGGCTGAATAGGAACAGCTCCAGAGTGCAGTTTCCAGTGAGAGAGATGCAGAAGGCAAGTGATCTCTGCAATTCCCACCAAGGTACCAGGTTCATTTCAATGGGACTGGTTGGACAGTGGGTGTAGCCCAAGGAGGGCAAACTGAAGCAGGACAGGGAGTTGCCTCACCCAGGAAGTACAACTGGCTGGAGGATCAGGGGCTTTTCCCCCTCCGGCACTCTGGTTCAGATACTGCACTTCTCCCATGACCTTTGCAACCCACAGACCAGGAGATCCCCGCCGTGCCAAAAAGCACCATGGGTTACTATCACAGATCTGAGTGGAAGCTCCAGCTGGTGCTGCAGGTTGTCGGCACAAATCTGGGCAGACGTTTTGACTAGTGCTGGGAGCGCCTGCAAGATGGAGCTACCTGCTCCCTAGAAAGAGGGGGAGCTGAAAGCAGGGAGATAAGTGATACTGCTTGGCGGGTCCCACCCCCACAAAGACCAACAAACTCAAGCCCTCTCACTTGAGAGTTTCGCAGCCAGCACATCAGTTCAAGCTCAACCCGGAACAATCGAGCTTGTTGAGGGGAAGGGTGTCCACCATTGTGGAGGTGGTTCTAATCTCACCTGTGTAAACAAAAGCCAGAGGAAGCTTACACAGCAGCTGGACTGAGTCCGTGGCAGCCCAGCAGAGCCTCTGCAGGCAGATAAGGGACAGACTGCCTCCTGAAGAGGCTCCCTGACCCCTGTATAACCAAAAAGATGCCTCATACGGAAGAGCTCTGGCTGACACTGGGTGGGTACTCTACTGGGATGAAGCTACCAGATGAAAGATCAGGTAGCAAATCTTGCTGTTCTGCAGCCTCCATGGGTGATTCCCAGGCAAGTAAGGTCTGGAGTGGACCTCCAGCAGTCCTAAAGCACAGGGGCTTGTTAGAAAGAAAACTAAAAAACAAAAAGAAAGAGCTTCAACATCAAAGGAAAGGACATCCACTCAGAGACCCTATCCGAAATCATCAACTTCAAAGATCATAGGTAGATAAATCCACACAAAGATGTGAAGAAACTAGCACAAAAAGGATGAAATCATCAAAGGCCAGAAAGCCTCTCCTCCTTCAAGGAATCACAACTCCTCACAAGCAAGGGAACAAAACTGGTTGGAGAATCAGTTTGGCGAATTGACAGAAGCAGGCTTCAGAAGGTGGGTAATAACAAACTTCTCTGAGCTAAAGGAACATATTCTAACCCAATGCAAGGAAACTAAAAACCTTGAAAAACGGTTAGATGAAATGCTAACTAGAATAACCAGCTTAGAGAAGAATATAAATGACTTGATGGAGCTGAAAAACAAAGCACAAGAACTTCGCAAAGCATATACAAGTCTCAATAGCCTAATGGATCAAGTGGAAGAAAGGATATCAGAGATTGAAGACCAACTCAATGAAATAAAATGAGAAGGCAAGATTAGAGAAAAAAGAGTGAAAAGAGATGAACAAAGCCTCCAAGAAATATGGGATTATGTGAAAAGACTTAATTTACACTTAATCGATGTACCTGAATGTGACGGGGAGAATGAATCCAAGCTGGAAAACACTCTTCAGTGTATTATCCAGAAGAACTTCCCCAACACAGCAAGGCAGGCCAAGATTCAAATCCAGGAAATACAGAGGACACCACAAAGTTATTCCCCAAGAAGAGCAACCCCAAGGCACATAATCATCAGATTCACCAGGGCTGGAATAAAGAAAAAAATGCTAAGTGCAGCCAGAGAGAAAGGTTGGGTCTTCCACAAAGGGAAGCCCATCAGACTCACAGTGGATCTCTTGGCAGAAACCCTACAAGCCAGAAGAGAGCAGGGGCCAGCATTCAACAACCTTAAAGAAAATAAATTTCAACCCAGAATTTCATATCCAGCCAAACTAAGCTCCATAAGTAAAGGAGAAATAAAATCCTTTATGGACAAGCAATTGCTGAGATATTTCATCGCCACCAGACCTGCCTTACAAGAGCTCCTGAAAAAAGCACTAAATATGGAAAGGAATAACTAGTACCAGCCACGCAAAAATGTGCCAAATGGTAAAGATCAATGATGCAATGAAGACACTGCATCAACTAACAGGCAAAACAACTAGCCAGTAACAAAATGGAAGAATAAAATGCACACATAACAATAATAACATTAAATGTAAATGGCCTATATGCCCCAGGCAAAAGACACAGGCTGGCAAATTGGATAAAAACTCAAGACTCATTGGTGTGCTGTATTCAGGAGAGTCATCTCACATGCAAAGACACACATAGATTCAAAATAAAGGGACGGAAAACGATTTACCAAGCAAATGGAGAGAAAAAAAATGCAGAGACTGTAGTCCTAGTCTCTGATAAAACAGACTTTAAACCAACAAAGGTCAAAAGAGACAAAGAAGGGCATTACATAATGGTAAAAGGATCAATACAAGAAGAAGAGCTAACTATCCTAAATATATATGCTCCCAATACAGGAGCACCCAGATACATAAAGCAAGTCCTTAATGACCTACGAAGAGGCTTAGACTCCCACACAATAGTTGTGGGAGACTTTAACACTCCACTGTCAATATTAGACATATCGAGACAAAAAATCAGCAAGGATATTCAGGACTTGAATGCATATCTGGACCATGGAGACCTAATAGACATCTACAGAAGTCTCCACCCCAAATCCACAGAATATACATTCTTCTCAGCAGTATATTGCACTTACCCTAAAATAGACCACATAATTGGAAGTAAATCACACCTCAGCAAATGCAAAAGAACAGATAGTATAACAAACAGTCTCTCAGACCACAGTGCAATCAAATTAGAACTTGGGATTAAGAAACTCACTCAAAATTACACAACTACATGGAAACTGAACACTTGTTCCTGAAGGATGACTGGATAAACAATGAAATGAAGGCAGAAATAAAGAACTTCTTCAAAACCAATGAGAACAAAGACACAACGTACCAGAATCTCTGGGACACATTTAAAGCAGTGTCTATAGGGAAATTTATAGCAATAAATGCCCACATAAGAAGCAAGGAAAGATCTAAAATTGATACCCTATCATCATAATTGAAAGAGCTAGAGGAGCAAGATCAAAAAAATTCAAAAGCTAGCAGAAGACTGGGAATTACTAAGATCAGAGTAGAACTGAAGGAGATAGAGACACACAAAAAAAATCCTTCAAAAAAATCAATAAATCTAGGAGCTGGGTTTTTGAAAAGATCAACAAAATATACAGACCTCCAGTCAGACTAATAAAGAAGAAAAGAGAGAATAATCAAATGAATGCAATAAAAAAATGATAAAGGGGATATCACCACTGATTCCACAGAAATACAAACTACCATCAGAGATTACTACAAACAACTCTGAACATAAATCAGTAAATCTAGAAGAAATTGATAAATTCCTGGACACTTGCACTCTCCCAAACCTAAACCAGGAAGAAATTGAATCCCTGAATAGACCCATAACAAGATCTGAAGTTGAGGCAGCAGTTAATAGCCTACCAACCAAAAGAGTCCATATCCAGACGGGTTCACAGCTGAATTCTACCAGATGTACAAAGAGGAGCTGGTACCATTCCTTCTGAAACTATTCCAAACAATACAAAAAAAGGGAATCCTCCCTAACTCATTTTATGAGACCAACATCATCCTGATACCAAAACCTGGCAGAGACACAACTAAAAAGGAAAACTTCAGGCCAATATCTATGATGAACATCAAAGCAAAAATCTTCAATAAAATAGTGGCAAACCGAATGCAACAGCATGTCAAAAAGCTTATCCATCATGATCAAGTGGGCTTTATCCAGGGGATGTGAGCCTGGTTCAACATACACAAATCATAAATGTAATCCATCACATAAACAGAACCAAAGACACACATCACATGATCATCTCAATTGATGCAGAGAATGCCTTTGACAGAATTCAATAAGGCTTTGTGCTAAAAACTCTCAATAAACTAAGTATCAATGGAACATATCTCAAAATAATAAAAGGTATTTATGGCAAACTCATAGCCAATATCATACTGAATGGGCAAAAACTGGAAGCATTCCCTTTGAAAACTGGCACTAGACAAGGATGCCGTCTCTCACCACTCCTGTTCAATATAGTTTTGGAAGCTCTAACCAGAGCAATCAGGCAAGAAAAAGAAATAGAGGGTGTTCAATTAGGAAAAGAGGAAGTCAAACTATTCCAGGCTGGAAGTGCCTTTGCCAAAAGGTATTAAGTTTCCCAGGGCTACCAAACCAACACTTACTTTGGTGGTACCAGTTGTGACCAACCTGTCAGCTCTCTTTTGAGGATGCCAAAGACACCTTTAATAATGATGAAAACTTACTGAGCCCTTACAATTTGTCAAGTCCTCTTTTAGGGGCTCTGTATGTATTATCTCAGTTAGTCTTTAAAATATTCCAGAAGAGAGATACTATTATTGGCCCGATTTGCTAGATGAGGAAACTAAAGCCCAAAGAGGTTGAATAATCCCTCAAGGCACACAGCTGATAGATGTAGGAACTGGAATTTCACCCCTGTCAGTCTGATCCATACACTAGGCTCTTCACCTCTAGACCATTTGATCTTTTTATGGCCTCACAAGCTGAATAGAAGTATATCCAGCCTTCAGTAGAATGGGAAGCCTCAAAGTACACCAAAACCGGGACTTGGTTTTACCCTTCCTAAGTCAGACTAAAATGGCCTAAAATCAGCCTTGATTTAGGGGAAAGGTTCTTGAGAACTGAAGTAATTGGAGAGCTATGGCAGGAATAATTGTGAAATGCCAGAAAACAAACCCGAAGTGGAGAGAGGTACATGCATATACATTTTGTATATTTATATTATGTAACATATATTTATGTATATAAAATGACAGATTTGAGAAACATGTAATGGATTTGAGGTGTTTTCTTTGAAGTCCATTGGGTAAGAGTTCATAGTAGAATTTTCAATAACATGTTACTCGCCTAGAGAACAAAAAATTTTTAAAGAATCTTTTCCTATATTTGAAAGTGAAAAACTACTCCAAAGATAATATAATGTTGAGTAAGAAAGTTTTTCTTAAACTTTTCTCATTTATAGGCATGTAGACATTGAGGTTAACACTTGAATTATGATCTTTTTTTTTTTTTTTACATTGTGTCAGTTGTTACATTAAATAAAACCAAGAACAGGATATTATTTGCTCTGGACACCATATATTATGTGCTCTTTCCTGTTTATAAGAACATATTAGAACAACATAATTACGTGACTGCATTGCTCTGTCGAAATCCCATTGGTTTTGAATCTAAGAGATGGAAAGGGCAGGCTGACTATCATAGGGATATGGTTTGATCTGTGTCCCTACTGAAATCTCATGTTGAACTGTAATTCCCATTGTTGGAAGAGGGGTCAAGTGTGTGAGGTGATTGGATCATGGGGTGGACTTCCTCCTTGCTGTTCTTAAGACAGTGAGTGAGCATGAAATCTGGTTGTTTACAACTATGTAGCACCTCTGTCTTCTCTCTCTTTCTTCTGCTTGTGGTACTTATCATGGCAGCTTTAGCAAAGTCATATACTCTTCCTATGGAGGAGACAGAGGACCAAGATGCCTATGAAACCATGAGTCACATTGAAAGCGTCTTTTTTAACATGGCGTCTGTCATGTCTGCTCACATTCTGGTCAATGTGACGTGCCTGCTTCCCCTTTGCATTCCACCATGATTGTAAGTTTCCTAAGGCCTCCTCAGACATGCTTTCTGTAGAGCCTGCAGAACTGTGAGCCAATTAAACCTATTTTCTTTATAAATTACCCAGTCTCAGGTAGTTCTTCATAGAAGAGCAAGAATAAACTAATATACCAAGTTCACGTCTAATCTCACCTTGAGTTCTTTTCTGGAGTGTTCTCCTCATCTCTATGCTTTATGCCTTCTGAACTACTCACATTTGCTATCATGAAATTGCTCACTGAAAATGAGTGGAGGAGTTCCTTTTCTTACAGAGTGAGGTGTTGTGGTTTTCAATGAATTTGCTACTAGCTTGGTATATTTGTCAGATTTTGATGAATAATGTTGTCTAATAAACAATATCTGAATCTCAATGGCTTACCATATACATTTATATTTGCTCATGTAGCCTAAGGGCTGAAGCCCTTTACCATATCTGCTCTAGTTGGCCTTCCACTTCCAGACTCAGATGGAAATAGTGGTCCCTTTCTGGGATACGGTCTTGAGTTGAATTGTGTGCCCTGTGCCAAATTCATCTGTTGAACTCCTAACCTCCTGTGTCTCAGAATGTGACGTTTACTGGTGATAGGGTCTTTTCAAAGGTAATCAAGTTGAAATGAGGTTATTAGGGTGGACCCTCATCTGATATGCCTGGTGTTCTTATAAAAAGGGGAAATTTGTAGGCATGCACCTGGAAGAATGCCATGTGAAGAGATATAGGGAGAAGGTGACTGTCTGTGAGCCAAGGAGAGAGGCCTCAGGAAAAACCAACTCTACTAACATTTTGATCTTGGACTTCTAGGTCGAGATCATGAGATAATAAATGTCTGTTGTTTATGACACTCAGCTTGTGGTACTTGCTCATGGCAGCTTTAGCAAAGTCATGTACTCTTCCTATGGAGGAGACCGAGGCTCATGATGCCTGCCAAACCATGAGTCACATTGAAAGCATCTTTTTTAATACAGTGTGTAGCATGCCTGCTCACATTCTGGTCAACGCAAGTCATGTGACCAAAACTGCGAATTAAGATTCCTTCCTGTGTGGGTAGGATGCACAGAGGAGTGAATATTTGCGAAATATGATTAAATCTACTCCAATCACATGTTCCCATCTTGTTCATGTCACAGGATTGGAAAAAACCTTGGATTTTCTCTTGCCTCTTGTATTAGTTCATTCTCATGCTGCAACAAAGACATACCCAAGGCTGAGTACTTTATAAGGGAAAGAGGTTTAATGGACTCACAGTTCATTATAGCAGAAGATGAAGGAATGTCAAAGGGACATCTTACATGGCAGCAAGCAAAAAGCCTTGTGAATGGGAACTTCCGTTTATAAAACCATCAGATCTCGTGAGATTTATGCACTACCACGAGAAGAGAATGGGGAAAACTGCCCCCATGATTCAGTTGTCTCCACTTGGCCCTGCCCTTGACACATGGGGATTATTACAATTCAAGGTGAGATTTAGGTGGGGACATAGTCAAAGCATATCACCTCTCAAAGCCCTCAATTCACATCTACATGTCAGTTGGAAGAGATGTCCTCTTCCTCCCTACTTACGTTGCTAACTTGGATGTGGCCATTTCAGTTTATATTTTTTTGATTCATAGGGTTGTGAGTTGAGAAAAAAAACAATCTAGGTCACCCCTTTCTCGTCTATGTTTTCACTATCCCACCACTACAGAGAAGTCTCCAGCCTTGCTTGGGTTTCTTGAGAAGGAGAGGGCTTACTCCCTCCTGAGGCTGCCATTCCACCACTGGCTGGACCAACAGAAACTTCCTTCAAATGCAGAGATGAACATACCCATGTTTGGGGACTGCCAGGCCTTTACACATTCCCCAAATCAGATGAGTTAACAAAAGTCATCTTGGGCATTGTATCAGGCACATGAATAAATAAAATCCCCATCTAAAAAAGCACTCTGCTTCCTGTTGGCATTTTTCCTCCTCTTATCTCCAGGCAGAGAAGATAGTGCCCTAAGGGGTCCCTTGGGACCACCTTGCCTAGCCTCAGTGAAAATGAAGACAGTGGGTTGAATTGCACAGGCAGTCTTTGTTTGGGTTTCACTAAGAAAGAGTCTCAGTTTGAAGATGTGATAGCTGAAGCTATTGTGTTATGTGGATAAAGGTTCAAACTTGGTGTTATAGTTTCTTAGTGTGTGATGTTTTAACAACTACATATGAAATTAGGCTCACCTTTTTCTCTTCTAATGGTTTTTGACTTGTATTTTATTTTGTCTGATATTAAGGTTGTCATATGTGCTTCTTTTTTGATATAATATTTTTCATGTCTCAATTTTTAGTGTTTGTTTTTATTTTGCTCAGGATGCATGTGTGTGTGCATGTTTATTTATCATTTTTTTTGTAAATGACAAATACATATTTCTAAATGCAACAGGGTGGTTTTTGTCTTTTCATTGGAAAATTTTACTGGCTCACTCTATTGTGATTGCTGATAAATATTTGCTATGCTTTGCATTTTTTATTACCCATATACACAGGTTACTGCTTGTTTCATTGCATGTACAAGAAACTGGGGTAAAGTACAAAAGATATAAGTACATATCTTCTAAATGCGTTTCTTTAATCAATTACTGTGGTGATGTCTGGGCTCTCTCTTACTCTTTACAGCTATCGATTGAAAAAAGGGCACTCACAGGACCCATTTTGTGGATGTTCGGAGAAGTCTTCTCTTACACGTGTTTTGGCTTTTATTTTCTTTCATTTTATTTACCCTTAGTCTAACACCACCTATGTTCCTTCTTTAACAAATCTCTCAATTAAAAAATTTTATAATGATATTTATTGATTTCTACTGCTATTATAATTTTCTTTTTTTAAAAATATCTTTTGTATTTTTAGTAGAGATGGGGTTTCACCATGTTGGCCAGGATGGTCTCGATCTCTTGACCTCATGATCCACCCACCTCGGCCTTCCAAAGTGCTGGGATTACAGGCATGAGCTACCACGCCCAGCATGGTGGCACGTGCCTGTGGTCCCAGCTACTCGGGAGGCTGAGGCAGGAGAATCTCTTGAACCCGGGAGGTGGAGGTTACAGTGAGCCGAGATTACATCACTGCACTCCAGCCTGGCGACAGAGCAAGACTCCATCTCAAAAAAAAAAAAACAACTTTTTTTTTTGCTTCTTATGAGACTCTGAGCAGGAAGAAGGAAGATACAAGTATTCAGTTTGTTATGATGATCCAATTCTGCAAGGCCTTACTTAAAAAGACTTTTGTTTTTGAGAGGTGGGGGGTCAGTTGAGTGTGTGTGAGTGTGTGTGTGTGTGTGTGTGTGTGTGTGTGTGTGTGTGTGTCTGATGCTTCATCTGTTGCAAAAGTTATGGGTTCTATCTATTCTTTTTCTTTTTAAACTTTTGCCTTGGGGGGAATGATGTCTCATCCTCTTTTCTTTTCACTTTCACTGAATTCTACCTGAAAGGTCAAGTAAAGTCAGACAAGAAGAGATTATAGTGAATATCTTGCTCTCTTGCCTGGTCTCTCCAGTGAGTGGGAGTTAGGGATGTGCCTATAGCATGATTAATTTTCATCATCATGCCTTAAAAAATAAAATGTCCCTAATTATCATTAATTGTGTTGCTATTGTAATTAGGTATAATCAAAATGGATGGTCAATCATCTACTGTGTCAATAACAGATGCAGTTTTAGGGAATGTTGAAAAATTGTCAAGGCTCGGGTCCTCTATTACACATAAAGTCTACAAACTGGGCATTCTGAGATGGCACATATTAAGGAGGGTGTTCTTAGTCTGCTGAGATGTTCAAAGGATTATTTTCATTTGCATTATTTATTCCTGGAATTATAAGGTGTAGCTTTTTAAAACTGGTTCTTTGGAACCAACCCAAATGCCCATCAATGATAGATTGGATAAAAAAAATGTGACACATATACACCATGGAATACCACCCAGCTATAAAAAAGAATGAGTTCATGTCCTTTGCAGGGACGTGGATGAAGCTGGAACCCATGGATGAAGCTGAAAACCATCATTCTCAGCACACTAACACAGGAACAGAAAACCAAACACTGCATGTTCTCACTCATAAGTGGGAGCTGATCAATGGGAATACATGGACACAGGGAGGAGAATATCACACAGTGGGGCCTGTTGGAGGCTGGGGGACTAGGGGAGAGATAGCATTAGAAGAAATACCTAGTGTAGATGATGGATTGATGGGTGCAGCAAACCACCATGGCACATGTATACCTGTGTAACAAACCTGCACATTCTGCACATGTACCCCAGAACTTAAAGTATAATTGAAAAAAAAAAAAGGTAAGTGGACTAACACAGTAACAAAAACAACTGGTTCTTAAACTTATATAAATTATTGGAATCATCTAGAGAGATTTAAAAAATACTGATTTGTGGGTCTGTTCCCAGGGATTTTTGATTTAACTGGCCTGGAGCGAAGCCGGGATATCGAGAGCCTTAAAAGCTCCCTAGATAGTGCTAACATGCAGTACATTTTTGAGAACCACTTCTCTAAAACACCAAATAGATAAAAGGCAGAAAGTCAGGGTCATGCCCCTAAATAGGTGACAATCACAGTAGGGCAAGTCTCATCCAAAAAATCCTTGTCTTGACTTTTAGACTGTTACTAGTTAGTCGTTCATATCTCCTTACATAGAATTTCTGATTTTCTTATACCAGTCCTCTCACTTCGTCTGTGTCTCATACATTGACTTTTTCACCTGGGAGAGAATCTTCACAAAAGAGGAGAAAAGAGGAAAAATTTTCTTAGCTAATTAAGAGTTTCTATGATGTACCTCTCTGACTTCTGACTTCTAAAAAATGGCGTCTTTTTATTTTCCTTCTTCCCTTCCTCCCTCCCTCCTTTCCTTCCTTCCTCCCTCCCTCCTTCCCTCCCTCCCTTCCTTCCTTCTCTCCTTTCTTTTTTCTTTTTACTTTCTTGCTAGGTAACCTTAAATGATCTCCAATTTCAGAAGAGAAATGAGAGGATGTGCTACACTAACCAAAACAACATGATACTGCTATAAAAACAGACTCATAGACCAATAGAACAGAATAGCAAGCCCAGAAATAATGCCATGTATCTATGACCATCTGATCTTTGGCAAACCTGACAAAAACAAGGAATGGGGAAAGGACGCCATATTCAGTAATGGTTCTGGGATAACTGGGTAGCCACACGAAGAAGATTGAAACTGGAACCCTTCTTTATACAATGTATATACAAATTTTAACTCAAGATAGATTATGGACTTATATCTATAACCCAAAACCATAAAAACCCTGGAAGATAACCTAGGAAATACCATTCTGGACATAGGAACCGGCAAAGACTTTATGACAAAGACACCAAAAGGAATTGTAACAAAAGAAAAAATTGACAGATGGGACCTAATTAAACTGAAGAGCTTCTGCACAGCAAAAGAAACTATCAACAGAGTAAACATACAACCTACAGAATGGGAGAAAATATTTGCAAATTATGCATCTGGCAAAGGTCTAATATCGAGAATCCATAAGGAACTCAAACAAATTTAAAGCAAAAAACACACAACCCCATTAAAAATAAGCCAAAAACATGAAAAGACACTTTTCAAAAGAAGACATACATGTGGCCAACCAGTATATAAAATGATGCCCAACATCAGTAATCCTTAGAGAAATGCAAATCAAAACCACAATGAGATACCATCTCACACCAGTCAGAATGGCTATGATTAAAAAGTCAAAAAATTACAGGTGCTGGCAAGGTTTTGGAGAAAAGAGAACACTTACACACTGTTAATGGGAATGTAGATTAGTTTAGCCACTGTGGAAAGCATTTTGAAGATTTCTCAAGGAACTTAAAACAGGATTACCATTTGACCCAGCAATTCCATTATTGAGTATATACCCAAAGGAATATAACTTGTTCTACCATAAAGACACATGCACGCATATGTTCGTTATTGCATGGTTCACTATAGCAAAGACATAGAAACAACCTAAATACCCATCAATGATAGTCTGGATAAAGAAAATATGATACCTACACAGCATAAAATATTATGTAGCCATAAAAAAGAATGAGATTATGTCCTTTGCAAGTACATGGATAGAGCTGGAGGTCATTATCCTAAGCAAACTAATGCAGGAACAAAAAACCAAGTACTACATGTTCTCACTTATGAGTGGGAGCTAAGCATTGAGTACATATGGTTACAATGAAGGGAACACCAGGCTTTGGAGCCTCCTTGAGGGTGGAGTGTGAGAGGAGGGTGAGGATTGAAAAACTGCCTATCAGGTACTATGGTTACTACCTGGGTGCTGAAATAATCTGTAAACTAAACCCCTGTGACACACAACTTACCTATATAACAAACTTGCATATGTATTCCTGAGCCTAAAATAAGTTTTTAAAAAAGGCAACAATGAAAATAAATAAATAAAAATATACTTATCTCAAAAGAAAAAAGAAATGAGAGGATGTGTTCGTGAAGCTGTGCCATCTCTGTGCATGAGTTGCCATGGTGATAGGAGGAGTTTGGTACTCCAGCCCCAGCCTGTAGGTAATTCTTCTCAAAACCCAAGGCCTCCTTTAATTTTTATCAATTTTGAATGCCAGCACTCGATTGCCACACAGCCTCTTCCTTAAATTGCATTTTGAAGATTAATGGTTTGTGGAAGAACATTCAAGGTTTAGATTTCCATCAAGAGACTCATAAAGTAAGTATGTAAAATAGAGCTGTGGAAATAGAGCACAGCTCTTGAGAATTTTAAGATATGAATCTGAAGCTGCTTACATTTGGATCCTTATCTAGCTCCCATTGGGAACTGAAATGGTCCAACTGTTGGATCAGAATCCTTGTGGAGCCCTTGGTCTCAGTGCTATCAGTGCCCTTTAGTCACTTAAAAAATAAATTATCTAGGCATCCTTTTGCCTTGTTCTTGGCGGACACCCACGGTCAAGAATGTTCATAAGTAAAGAGGTGCAATAAGAAGTAATAGTCACAGCCCCGGCTTATGGTGGACAGCTGTCAGCATGTTGAGTTCTAATACATTTGACTTACGGTACAATTTTGATTGCCTTAATTTTTTTCAAGAGATGTTTTGTTTTATCTATAGTTTAGAATTGTTTTCAAATTTTTAAGAAGTCCAGAAGAAAGAAAATCCACTATGCTATTAGGAGAGAATGCCATTTGAGGGAAATCACTGGTTAGTATTTCTGCACATCAAAGAACTAAATTCCCCAGGATATTTAAATTTCTCACTAGACATTCATGAGTGGATATCACCAATATACAATCATCAGAGTCTTTTGTTCAAAATTTTAGCAAGGATGGTTAACTGATCTAGTAAATTTCATCACCAATGGCAAAGCTCTATGTGATTTGGAGCCACCGTCCCACACACATGTACTAGTTTATGTGGCAGTTGACTCATTTACAAGGATGCCCGTGGTGTCATGACAGAGGCAGGCAACTCCCAGCTTCACTAGTCCTCTAGTACAGTCACACTGGGGCTCTTTACATCTTGACTTAATTGCTACTTTACTACAAATTACTTTTCTTTAATTTCTGCTTTATATTTCTCTTAGAGTGTCATGTTGAATTTTAAAAATTGTATTTATAATTAGATTACATTTTGTATAAATGGAGGGTTTGGATTTGATTGAGGACTATTGTGTTTTTTGTGATTTTTCTTTTTCTTTTTCTTTTTTTTTTTTTTTGAGACAGAGTCTTGCTCTGTTGCTCAGGCTAGAGTGCAGTGGCATGGTGTTGGTTTACTGCAACCTCTGCCTCCTGGGTTCAAGCAATTCTTATGCCTCGGCCCCCCAAGTAGCTGGGACTGCAGACATGCACCACCACACCTTTGTATTTTAGTGGAGACAGGGTTTCACCATGTTGCCCAGGTTGGTCTCGAACTCCTGAGCTCAGGCAATGCATCGGCCTCAGCCTCCCCAAGTGCTAGGATTACAGGCCTGAGCCACCACGCCTGGCCAGGACTATTGTTTTAATGGCTGCTGTGATCCAATGTCTATTTACAAAAGGTTGCAAAAACAAAGTAAATAAGTGAACACACTATTATTTCAACCTTTATATAATTTATTACTTAATTAATTAAAATAACATTTACAGGCATTGGCATTGTGCCAGGTCAACAGGGATAAATAAAATTTGGTTCCGAGATTTTCAGTGTAGAGAGAGAAATGAAGCAGAAAGTCAAAACTGAAACTTGGAGAGACAAATACAATGGACAGGTGAGGAGAGCTGAGGGAGGCAGTCATCATTCCCAGGAAAAAAGGGAGGGTATAGAAGGAAATATCAAAATAGGCTTCTTTCTGGGGATATCAATCTGAAAGGCTGAGTAATGGTCCTTCAGTCTTGGCAATTTCCTAAGGTATTTGGATTTTGGCTTAGTCTAGAGGCCTATGATTTAAAAGAATTGGCCTCTGCTGGCTTTCATCCTTAAGTCAAGGCTGTGGCTGAGCATTGCCTAAGCATCAGGAATGAGCCCATATGATGTAACTGTCAGGTATGTCAATGCACCATCTTACTCAACATGTTGGAAGCAGACGGGCTGTAGTTTTAAGCACTTCTCATTACTTTTTACTCATGGAATCTTGGGCAAGTCACTTAGTTTCCCAAAACTCTGGATTAATTGTAATAGAAATGAGAAAACCATGCGTTCAGTGCCCTGGGGTGTGGGCACAACTTCGGCTTCCAATGCCCTGGACCTCAGCTTTCCCTCACCCCACAGGGCCTTAGGAAGCTATTGATGAGGAAGAGGCATTTATTTGGCTAAAACATCGGGCTAAGAATTGGGAGGCCTGAGTGCTCATCCTGGTCCCACCACTGTCTTGCTCTGGGCCTTTAATCAAGTCTTTGAACCAACCCTCATGGCCTCAGGTTTTCTCATCTTAAAAACAAGGCAGTCAAACAAGGTTTTCTCCAAGGCCCTTCGAAGCTCCAACGTACTGAGTGTGTCCTCATGGCTGTCTCTGCTCAGCAGCTGTCAATTTCTACCACCAGCTCCACCATCACCTTCTCTTTAAACATTCTTTTGATAATTCCCTTTGAAATAAGTCCTCATTTTGGGTTTTAGTTAAGCTAAAAAAAAAAAAAAAAAAATCCATGGATTTGTTTTCTTTTCCATCAAAATAATTAAAAACTCTTGGCTATTAAGCCATAAGTAAACAAAGTTTCTAGGTAGGAGAATATGGACTATGATTGTTATTAACGATAAACTAATATGTGGCTTATGCCTGTAATCTGAGCATTTTGGAAGGCCAAAGTGGGAGAATTGCTTGAGCCAAGGAGTTCAAGACCAGCCTCATGGTAAGACCTTGTCTCTACAAAAAAAATACAAAAATTAGCCGAGTGTGGTGCGGTGATGCGACAAAATCTTGCTTCCCCTACATATTGTCCTACCTGGCTCTCTCTCATTATTCAGGTTACAGCTGGAACATTGTTTTCTCGCAGAGGCCTTCCCTATCTCCCTGTTGGCGGTCACTCTCTAGCACATCTGGCCCTTGCTGGCTCCATGGGAGCAAGGAACTTGTCTGCCTTGTTTGCCTATGAGTCGCCAGCACCTGAAACAGTGCTTGGCCCTTGGTCAGAGTTCAATTTAGGCTTTGACTCTGCATCCCTCACCGATACCCAAGGCTGCTATTTAGAATGAGAAAGGCAGGCAGCTGCTATAAGAAAGACGAATTAGATAACATTAGATAATGATTACAGTGATACAGCCTATACTTTTAAGTGCTGACTCTGAAGATTCTGGCTTTCAAATCAGGCTTACCAAATACCTAACTGATTTTGAGCTGTGATTTAACTTCTCTGGACCTCATGTGTTTTACAATTGATGAGTTGGATTATTAAAATTAACACCTCACATGTGTGCAGCCCCTTTTCTTTTGTGCCAGACCCAGGCCCAGCCATTGATGGGTTTTATGTTCATTCCATTATCTCTCCAGCCTGTTAGGGCTTCTGATTTTCTCCATTTGCAGACGAGACCTGAGACTTAGATGGAAAAACCTGCCAGTAACAGTTTTCTAGGACTGCCATAACAAAATGCCACAGACTGGGGAGTTTAAACAAAGAAATCTATTTTCTTACAATTCTGGAGGCTGGAAAACTGATGTATTATGGGTTTGGTTTCTTCTGAGGCCACTCTCCTTGACTTCTAGAATGGTGACCTTTGTCCTGTGGCCTCATATGGCCTTTTTTTCTGTGCATGGACATCCCTAGTGTCTCTTGTTTTACTTAGGCCACCAGACCTATTGGATTAAACCCAAATCCTTTTTTTTTTTTTTTTTTTGAGATGGAGTCTTGCTCTGTCATTCAGGCTGAAGTGCAGTGGCGTGATTGCAGTTCACTGAAACCTCCATCTCCTGGGTTCAAGCAATTCGCCCTGCCTCAGTCTCCCAAATAGCTGGGATTACAGGTGCCCACCATCACACCTGGCTAATTTTTGCATATATATACATATTTTTATTTCTTGAGACAGAGTCTTGCTCTGTCACCCAGACTGGAGTGCCGTGGTGTGATCTTGCCTCACTGCAACCTCCACCTCCAGAGTTCAAGCAATTCTCCTGCCTCAGCCTCCCAAGTAGCAGCGATTATAGGCACCTGCCACCACACCCGGCTAATTTTCTTTTTTCTGTATTTTTAGTAGATACATGGTTTCACCATGTTGGCTAGGCTGGTCTTGAACTCCTGATCTCATGATCCGCCCATCTTGGCCTCCCAAAATGCTGGGATTAGAGGTGTGAGTCACCACGTCCAGCCAAACCTACATCCTTTTGATCTCATTTTACCTTCACTACCACCCTAACATCACTATCCCCAATTCAGCCACATTGAGGCTAAAGCTTCGAGATGAGGGGTTAGAGCTTCAAGCTTCAAATTTGGAGGTGACACAACTTAGTCTCCAACACTGCTCAAAGCCACTGAGCTAACAAACAATAGAGACGTTATTTGAATCTAGGTGACATTCCCAGCTCTCCTAACCACTACTCTATGCTACCACCAGGATTTCCTCCCTAATGACATCCATGAAAGATCAAGCTTGGAAAAGTGGAGGCCCCACGTCTATCTCTGCAAAGTGGATATTGGGAAGGGAAGGACAGATGGCTGATGACTGAGCAACTGCCTAGCATTCCTCCGTGGACGTGTTCAGACTGCATTATTCAATAAATGCTGCTGTATCTCATTACTCTTGGCATGTCTGACGGGAAGGTCACATTAACAGGAGTTACTGAGCATTACAATTAGCCAGCAACCTCTCCCAACCTCTTCTAAAATTATTGGAAGACAAATTTCACTTCAGTTCTCTCTTGGAAAAAGTGGCAGGTATCCAGGGACTTAAAAGGCCAGCAAAGTTTATAAAGGCAGAACTGACATTTACTGGAGTGTCTCATAGGAACCGTTGGTTGACAGGAGTGTGTATGCAGCCAAGGCCCAGGAATGAGATTGATTTTCCAGTAACACTGGTTAGGTGGTTGTGGGTCGCCTGCTGGGCATTGCCAAGTATTTCTGAGCTGTCTTTTGCCACATGTACAAACATCTTCTGAGCAGCTACTATGTTCCAGGCACACCACGGCACGGTGCTGATTCCTCATGACTCCTGCCCACATTAGCAGGTGAGCTCAGCATCTAAGTCATGAACCATACTCTGGGACAGGGCTTCATAGCAGAAACCCAGATAATGATTTTAGCTCTATCAAACTTTGCTGCTGCTGCTCCCATTCTTCCTGCTCTTCCTTTCACTACCTCCTTTTTTCTACTTACTGTGTGGCAGGCACTTGATCCACAGTGTGTCTTTTAATCCTCATAAGATCCCTATGAAGCATTTACCACCGTCACCACTGTTGCATACATAGAACCAGCCTACCCGACAGACTCAAGTGTTGGAGTTTAAGATGACATTGTTCCACGTTTCTTCAATCAGTGCCCCACCTGTGCTACGTTAAGTGCTCCTTCCCTGCTGGGTGGAAGGCTCCTTAATTACATAGTGAGCAGATTTGGTAGCCTCCTATTCACCATCAATTCTTTAAAACCTCAGTCCAATTTCAAGCTCTTCTTCATCTTGCATTCCAGCCACTAACATCTATAAATCCATCATCATTCTGTAATGAAATTTTTCACATTTAATATTACTTTAGTTTATGGTTATCTCTATGTCATGTGACATAATGTCAATGAGTTCTCTCTTAAAAGTATTTCCAGAACACAGTGTTGAAGATTTCCAGGCAGGCTGATCAAATGAGTGATGTGCAGCACCACGAGAGATTTTGGCATTTGTGGTTAATTGTTAAACATGGTCATTGGTAGCATCTCAAACTCTCTTTAGTACTATTAGAACAGATTTCAGAAAAAAAACTTTGCTTCTTGGTTTGCACTTGAAAATATTTAGCAATGCTCAAATCCTCTCTGAGAGTTGGATGTATGACGTAGGTGCTGGATTTAGTTTGCTTGGTGCTGTTGCTTTCCTTGATAACTTGAGCATGCAAATATGCTATTTAGACAGCAGAGAAGAGCAATCAGATCTTATACACCCAATTTGTGATCATCTTTATTATATTACCTAAAAACAGCCTTGCACATTTTTGGACTTCTTTGTTTGTTTTGCAAGTCTCATGGTCTTCTGGCATTAATCAAAGTCTTGTCCATTATGATGAGAAAATAAATGTCAGAAAAATTTAAATTTACCTAAATGCAAGACACATAAAAGGATTATAGGCCTTTTTTGGTTTCAGAAAAATTGGCTTTTCAAAAAAGTTTTTAAGTTGACTGCATTTTTACCAACATTAAAAACTACATTGCCGCAAAAAATTGAAAAATTAAGTATATGTAAGCAAAGTAGTATTTAAATATAAAATTTCATTGAATTCTATTACCAACACTCTAAAATTTCACAAGATATCAATTTTGCTCATGTTCTGCATGTTCAAATATATTTTGAAAATTGATATGCTGAAGCTATAACAGTCTATAATGCCCTTTAACTCTATTTGTTCAAATTATGTTTAAACAGTATTTACTTTTAGGAATGAAGTTTTTGTTTCTAGAAAATACTGATGAAATTCTAGCAATAATTAGACTTAAGCTAATTGTTAACATAAAAAGCCAGTGTAAATAGTTAATAAAAAATCAAGAAAATAAAGCCAATTATAAGCCATATAAGAACATTTAATACTAGATAATAGCAAAACAAAAATGATATGTATCTCTACTTTTTTGTAGAAGGGATTGTGAAAAATAAGATAAACAAAAAAGTTGACGACTGGGCCCAGTGGCTCACGTTTGTAATCTCAGCACTTTGGGAGGCTGAGGAGGGTGGATCATGAGGTCAGGAGTTCAAGACCAGCCTGATCAACATGGTGAAACCCCATCTCTACTAAAAATACAAAAATTAGCTGGGCATGGTGGTGGGTGCCTGTAATCCCAGCTACTCAGGAGGCTGAGGCAGGAGAATTGCTTGAACCCGGGAGGTGGAGGTTGCAGGGAGCCTAGACTGTGCCACTGCACTCCATCCTGGGCAACAGAGCGAGACTCTGTCTCAAAAATAAAATAAAATAAAAAGTTTACATGTACTCTTCAAACCAAGTAACTAAAATACTAGCCAGTTTAAATGGGATGATTCACCAGGGTGGTTGAGGGGAGATGCTACTCCATGCAACCTCTATATGCCCCAAAATAATAGTTACTGACTTCAAAAATTAAAAAATGAATCATAAAATTGTTGTTTGAATACAACTTTAATTGCTGGAAATAGCTGAATGGTTGTAAATGTGTTTTTAAATTTGTTAACACTCTACAACTTTGAACCACAAGATTTCCAGCACGAGTGAGTGATGGCTTATCAGTCCACAAGGTCTGTGCTGTTGAAGGCCACTGGTAGCTTCCATGGGAGGGAGAATACATCAACCCTTTTCTGGCTTGTTAGGACTTTCAAGATCCTTATGTTTTGGATGCTAAGCATCTGGCCAGGGTCATTTTATGAGGCAGAACGTAAGAGTTTCCTGGAACGTGTGTGGGAGATGTAGAAATGTGATAGGTCTTATATAGCAGCATGGTTGCCATTACAGTTGTGTGTATTGGAAGACTGGGTGTAAAAAATATATCCCCTTTGTATTTGGTACCTGAATTCTTCTTAGGGAGAGAACTATATTGGTTTATAACAACCCTCTACTAAGACCTTTGGGATAGCAAGAGAGAAAGAGCTTGAGGTCAATAAACGAGAGCCAAGGTAGTAAAAGGCAGTGTAAATGCTCAGAACAAGAAAATAAGAATTGTTCTATTCTCAGAGTGAGGGTGGGAACTACAGGGCTGAATTGGCTGGGGGAACACCAGAAAAGTCTAGAATTTAAATAGGTTGAGAATGGGGATGCCAACTTTTCAAATGGGTTGTTTATATTTCTGTACCCCTTTCAAATCTATGATAAAGTCAGTCCCCTTACCCTTTATTTCCTTTAGAAATTGGAGAAATGGAGGAAAGGATTAAGTTTCACTTCGAGGTTCATAGGGAGCAGACATAAATGACAAGATGGTCCATCCAACCAAGGTTGGTGCCAGAAGGTTCTCAGGCCAAAAACTCCCCCAGGAATTTGCAGATGTCACAGAAGATGGCTTTGGACTTGCACAGGAAGTGAAATTTGGATTTTATTCAGTTATATATAGATCTCAGGATCTATGAAAGGATCACCTGACATCTTGGTTACACAGAAAAAGGAATGTAAATCTTATATGGATAATGAAACTGCTCTGAAAGTGACGCCCTTTGGACATTAACTTTCAATACAAGGATATTAGCACAAGAGGAGACTGCTCAGATCACCTGCCCTAATGTCTTCATATTTTGTCAATGGAGAAAGAGGCCCAGAGAAATGAAATCCTTAGCCAGGTACCCTAAGTTTGAAATAAGAAAGAAGTGTACTTGAAATAATTTTGTGTCATAAAAATGAAGAATATTGCCTTGAGGGGAAAACTGCCAGTATCTTAAAATGTGTCTGGCTTAGAAAGGAGAGATGTCGTTAATTGACAAAATGATTTGTTCTGTTAAGTCAGAGTGATGAAACTTACTTCCTGACCTCACACATCCTTCTGGCAGATACAATTCATTTTGCTGAACTGCGTGTTCTTGGGACTCTTGCCATCTCATTACAGGTAAGAAGGCTGATAAGAGCTGCACACATTAGACTGGATGTTAGTGCTGTATGGGGATCTGTAGGAACAGCCAGAGCTAGAGGTGAAGTTTGAAGAAACATGAAATACAAAATAAACTTTAGGTTCATGATTAATTTTTTCCAACTCTCTCTTTTATGATTGAATTTTTTTGGAAGAAAAAAATACACAGTGAACTTAAAGGCATCATCGCCTCTTGATGACCAAATTATTCTTTAGAAATGCTAAAATAATGGTTAATTACAGATGTACGAGTCAGAGTCCTCCAGAGAAATGGAACCAATAGGATGTGTACATACATAGAAAAATATTTATAGTAAGGCATTGGTCTGCGTGACTATGGAGGCTGACAAATCCCAACACCTACGGCTGGCAAGGTGGAGACAGTGGAAGTCCAATGGTGTAGCTAGTTCCAGTCCAAGTCCGAAGGCCTAACCAGGAGAGCCAATGGTACAGTTTCAGTTTGAAGGCTGAGAAGATCAAGACCCAGGAAGAGCAGGTGTTTCAGTTTGAGTTTGAAGGCAAGAGAATCCTGATGTCTCAGCTGGAAGGCAGTTAGGCAGAAGGAGTTCCATCTTTTTGTTTTTCAAGCCTTCAACTGATCGAATGAGACCCATTCACATTA
The DNA here is from genome assembly GCA_963574635.1 of Cheracebus regulus. Taxonomy (NCBI): domain Eukaryota; kingdom Metazoa; phylum Chordata; class Mammalia; order Primates; family Pitheciidae; genus Cheracebus; species Cheracebus regulus. Next base: position 27,589 of record CAUYQU010022714.1, read on the forward strand.
GAGAGGGTAAGTGCTTTACTTAGTCTACCAAGTCAAAGGTCAAAGGTTAATCTCATCCAGAAACACCCTTGCAGAGACCTGGTTACCCTGCAGGACAGTCAAATTGATACATGAAATTCATAAAATAAAATGCTTTAAAAATAAGAATGCATAAACTAAAATGCATAAAAATACATACAATTAAAATTTGTAACATAATGTTAACTATCACAATATTTAGGAGGGTTACATATGAGATCAGCTTTCTCATATGGTTTATGAAAGTTGATCCTATTTAAACTGAACTTTTCTTATTTTATTTTATTTTATTTGAATAAAAAGAATGAAAGACAGAAAGAGGAAGAGATTTTAGAAAAAGAGAGAAAAGGAGAAAGAAAGAAACAGCAAAAGAAAGAAAAAAAGAATGAAAGAGAAAGAAAGAGGAAGAGATTTTAGAAAAAGAGAGAAAAGGA
>CAUYQU010022718.1:0-42544 GCA_963574635.1 Cheracebus regulus
CCGGGAATCTCCCAGTTTGTGGGCATCAAAAATTCGTCTGCAATTGCGGCATCCACTCACTCTCTGCACTTTCACTGGGAGCTACAATCCTGAGCTGCTGCTACGTGGCCATCTTGGATCTCTCTCTGCCCGGTGATGAAGTTTTTTTGTTTCTTAGTTTTCCTTTGGCGGATGCCCGTTCCCCACAGAGCCGGACCTTCCCAGGTTTGCTGTGCTTGCTGTGAAACTCTCAGTCCTCAGCGCTTCCAATTACTGTTTTCCTTGTGTGGATGGGACCAGCCGAGCCCATCCATCCATATACTCCGCACTGGGAAGCACCGCACTGGGGCACCGGCGAAACAGCTGCGCCGGTCAAAAGAGTCGCGCTGGTGACCCGTTTGGCTCCTCTGCCGGGAATCTCCCAGTCTGTGGGCAACAAAAATTCGTCAGAAAGTGTGGCGTCCACTCGTTCTCTGTGCTTTCACTGGGAGCTACATTCCTGAGCTGTCGCTAATTGGCCATCTCCTCTCTAAAACTTTTTAATAGGCCTTCACTCCTGTTCTGAAACTTGCCTCAGTCTCTTACTCTGCCTTATGCCTCTCAGATGAATTCTTTCCTCAGAGGGGGAAGAATGGAGTTACTGCAGACCTGCGTGCTGTAGACCTGCTGCTAACCCTGGGCTCAAGTTATCCTACTGTGTCCCAGAGTGCGGGGATTACAGGTGTTTCAACTGCCCGGTGGGTTCATCTTGCCCAATGCCTAGACAGAGTCAATTTATCAGGATAGGGGAATTGCAATATGGAAAGAGTAATCACATAGAACTGGCTGGATGGGAAACCAGAGTTTATAATAACTCAAATCAGCATCCCCGAGTATTTGGGGATTGGAGTTTTTAAAGATAATTTGCTGGGTGGGGACCACTGAGTTGAGATTGCTGATTGGTTGGGTTGGAGATAAAATCACAGGGAGTTGACTAGGCAAGGTGACTCACACCTATAATCCCAACACTTTGGGAGGCCAAGGTGGGCAGATCATGAGGTCAGGAGTTTGAGACCAGCCTGACCAACATGGTGAAAACCCATCTCTGCTAAAAATACAAAAATTAGCAGGGCATGACGGTGCACACCTGTAATCCCAGCTACTCGAGAGGCTGAGGCAGGAGAATTGTTTGAAGCCAGGAGGCAGAGGTTGCAGTGAACCAAGATCATGCCACCGCACCCCAGCTTGGGCAACAGAGCAAGATAAAAAACAAAACAAAACAAAAACCGTCATAGGGAGTCAAAACTGTCCTCCTGTGCTGAGTCAGTTTCTGGGTGGGGGCCACAAGACCAGATGAGCCAGTTTCTTGATCTGGGTGATGCTAGCTAATCCATCAAGTTCAGGGTCTGCAAAATGTCTCAGCCACTGATCTTAGGTTTTACAATAGTGATGCTATCCCCAGGAGCAATTTGGGGAGGGTCAGAATCTTGCAGCCTTTGGCTACATAACTCCTAAACCACAATTTCTTTTTGTTTGTTTGTTGTTTTTGAGACAGAGTTTTTCTCTTGTTGCTAGGCTGGAGTGCCATGGCATAATCTCAGCTCACCACAACCTCCATCTCCCGAGTTCAGGCGGTTCTCCTGCCTCAGCCTCCTGAGTAGCTGGGACTACAGGCATGTGCCACCATGCCCGGCTAATTTTTTGTATTTTTAGTAGAGATGGGTTTTCACCATGTTGGCCAGGATGGTCTCGATCTCTTGACCTCATGATCCACCCGCCTTGGCCTCCCAAAGTGCTGGGATTACAGGTGTGAGCCACCACACCCGTCCCAAACATAATTTTATAAAAGAATATGCCCTTCCTATTCTCTGGTCCATGAGAAAAATGAGGAGAATAATGAAGAACAATTATCAAATGCTTTACTGTCATCTGGGAGGGATCCAATCTGACATTAAATAAGTGTCATCTTGGCAATTTGTGGCAACCAAATATTTTAAGCAATGCCTTGTGCTTTTTTTTTTTTTTTTTTTTTGAGATGGAGTCTGGCTCTGCTGCCCAGGCTGGAATGTAGTGGTGTGATCTTGGCTCAGGGCAATCTCCACCTCCTGGGTTCAAGCCATTCTCCTGCCTCAACCTCCCGAGTAGCTGGGACTACAGGCATGTGCTACCACATGCCTGTATTTTTGTATTTTTAGTAGAGATGGGATTTTACCATGTTGGCCAGGATGGTCTTGATCTCCTGACCTTGTGATCTGCCCGCCTCGGCCTCCCAAAGTGCCAGGATTACAGATGTGAGCCACTGCACTCAGCCTAAAATCTGTATTCTTTAAAATGACAAAATCATTACTCTGTACTTTTTATTTTATCAATTATTATTATTATTTTTAATAAAGATGGGATTTCAACTAGTTGGTCAGGCTGGTCTTGAACTCCTGACCTCAGGTGATCCACCCACCTTGGCCTCCAAAGTGCTTGGATTACAGGAATGAGCCACCACGCCCAGCCTTAATCAATTAATTAATTAACTTATTTATTTTTGAGATGGAGTCTCTCTCTGTTGCCCAGGATAGAGTGCACTGGCATGATCTCAGCTCACTGCAACCTCCACCGCCTGGGTCCAAATGATTCTCTTGCCTCAGCCTCGAAAGTAGCTGGGATTACAGGCAGGTACCACACACCCAGCTTATTTTTGTATTTTTAGTAGAGATGGGGTTTCACCATGTTGGTCAGGCTGGTCTAAAAACTCCTGACCTCAGGTAATCTGCCTGCCTTAACCTTCTAAAGTGCTAGGATTACAGGTGTGAGCCACTGCACCTGGTCATGTACTTTTTAAACTAATTGACACTGATGCCCTACCGTGTCAACTCAAAGGCTAATATTTAACATTTTTTACTGCCCCTGCCAGCATAAGGAGTGAAGTTACAGAAATTGCCTCTGTATTGGCTTAGCAAAGAGAAGCCAAGCACTTGAGAACCAATTGTGCAATATTAATTGGTAAGTTAATAAGTAGATACAAAAAACAGGCAAGAATTAAGACCTTTCTTTCCCAGCGGAAAAACCCTGACTATTTTGACTTTATTATTATGTTTTAAATTTGTTTTTTCTTTTTGTAGAGACATGGTCTCACTACATTGCCCAGGCTGGGCTCATTCTAGCTAAAGCAATCCTCTTGATTCAGCCTCCCGAGTAGCTGAGACTACAGACATTGACTCCTGCGCACAGCAATAATATTTTGATTTTATTTTTTAATTTTGAGGCAGGATCTCACCTTGTCACCAAGGATAGCGTGCAGTGGCACCATCTTGGCTCACTGCAGCTTTGACCTCCCAGGTTCATACAATCCTCCTGATTCATATCCCCAGGTAGTTGGGAATACAGGCACACACCACCACATCCAGCTAATTTTGTATTTTTAGTAGAGACAGGGTTTGCCATGTTGCCCAGGCTGGTCTCGAAATCCTAAGCTCAAGGGGATCTGCCCACCTCAGTCACCCATATTTTGACTTTAATAATTCATTTTAGACTTGCCATTTATAAGTAGTAGTATTTACTACTTTGTGAGTTTTGTTGCTTAATTTGTTTTAAATCTATAATTTTATCCTCTGAGATCAAAGGGATGACCAACAGGGTAAGTGAATTCACCTCTGCGTGATCCCCTCAGGTACCACTGTGGTATTTATTTATTTATTTATTTTTGAGATGGAGTTTTGCTCTTGTTGCCCAGGCTGGAGTGCAATGGTGGGATCTCAGCTCACTGCAACCTCCACCTCCCAGGTTCAAGTGATTCTTTTCCTCAGCCTCCCGAGTAGCTGGGATGACAGGTATGTGCCTGTTTCACCATGTTGGCCAGGCTGCTTTCTAACTCCTGACCTCAAGTGATCCACCCACCTTGGCCTCCCAAAGTGCTGAGATTACAGGGATGAGCCACCTCACCAAGCCCACTGTGCTATTTTTTAAATTTTCTTTTTCTTTCTTTCTTTCTTTTTTTTTTGGTTTTAGAGACAGGGCCTCACTCTGTCACCCAGGCTGGAATGCAGTGGTGTCACCATAGTTCACTGCAGCCTTGACCTCCTGGCCTCCTTAAGCAGGATCCTCCCTCCTCCGCCTCTCAAAGTGTTGGAATTACAGGTGCAAGCCTCTGTACCCAGCTGCCATTATCCTTTAAGGTCACAGGTCTAGGGAGAGAAATGATTCACGACTCGTCTTTAGAGCTTGAAATCCTATGGAGATGATAATATAAGTTCATAGAAAGATAAGTAAACATATATCAAGCACCAGTGCCTGGCATAGACAGAAACTGCAGGAGTAATTGACATGAAGGAGCCAACTGTGTGGCTCCATTGTAGGAGTCAGATCATTTAAGGCCATCAGTGTGATCCAGTTCATTAAGTCCCAGTACAAAGGCAGTCATTATTTTCATTTTCTCCCACAAACCACTTGTGCACTCACATATTCCATTAACTAGAAGTCTACTGTGCCCAGCTCCTTGGAGCATCTTTACAAACACCCTCAATCCTACTGCCTTGTTTAAGAGACCTGAGGTCTTACTCAATCTTTCTCAGTGCAAAAGAACAATTAATCCTGTTTGCAAAAGCAAAGTAGGAAGAACTGAGTCTGATCAGACTCCAGCTACTGTGACTTGTGTCACCATGGGACCACTGGAGGCTGCACCTGCAGTGTGACCGACAGAGCTTGTCCTCCGTGGCTGGGATGCTCTGCTGCTCCAGGTCTCTGCCCAGTCTCTGCAGATGGTTCTGTCTTTCATGTACACCCATCCATGCTCTGCCATGGTCACTCAAAGCACAGCCCATGCCAGAATGGCTGGCTGAGAGGAACAGGATGATATGCCCAAAACGTCCTCAGGTCCTTGTGTCAGAGGCATTTGAATCAGAGCAACTCCATCTTGAGTGGGCTGAGTAAAATGAAAATGAGACCTGCTGGGCAGCCTTCTCAGGAGATTAGGCATTTTTAATCACAGGATGAGATAGGAAATCAGCAGGACTGGTATCACAAGATAAAGACTCTGCTGATAAAATAGAATGTGATAAAGAAGCTGGCCAAAACCCACTACATCCAACATGGCAGCAAAAATGACCTCTGGTCATCCTTTTTTCTTTTTTTTTTTTTTAGAGACTGGGTCTCAGTATGTTTCCCAGGTTGGTCTCAAACTCCTGAGCTCAAGCAATCCTCCCACCTCAGCCTCCCAAAGTGCTACAATTAGAGGCATGAGCCATTGCACCCATCCATATATTTGCTTTCACTCACTTTACTCCATAGACTTGCCTCAAATTGTTTCTTTCTTTTTCTTTTCTTTCTTTCTTTTCTTTTCTTTTCTTTTCTTTTTTTTTTTTGAGACAGGGTCTTGCTCTGTTGCCCAGGCTGGAATACAGTGGTGTAACTACTAATCACTGCAGCCTCAACCAGCTGGGCTCAAGGGATCCTCTAACCTCAGCCTCCAGGTGTGTGTCACCATACCCAGCTAATATTTTGTATTTTTTGTGGAGATGGGGTCTTACCATGTTATCTAGGCTGGTCTCAAACTCCTGGGCTCAAGTGATCTACCCACCTTGGGCTCTCAAAGTGCTCGGATTAGAGGTCTGAGTCGAGTCCAGCCGTGAATTCTTTCTTGCGTGAGATCCAAGAACACTCTCTTGGGGTCTGGATCCAGACCCCTCTCCTGTAACACTTATGTGGAACCAGATCAAACACACCAGATTCCTCCTTTCTGGAAGATCATTTCATTTTTGCACCCATGTGCTTGTTTAGCGTGAGGTCATGGTCTAGGTCACTTGGTGCACCCTCACAAATATTTTCCTTATGTGGGTGCCTGGGTGCCTTCCTGAAAGCGATCACCTTCTTCTTTACAAGGGCTCTGGGGACTGGCAGTACTGAATGCATCATAAAAAGTGTTGTCACCCTCTCCCTCCTGTCCTTCCTCACCTAATCCAGCAGGGACTCTCAAATGACTCCTTGCTGACTAGCCAGGTCTCGGGCAGCCATGGAGGTGCACTACACAGCCCTCCTTCCAGGGGAAAGCTACAGCAAGGAGTCCAGGGAGCTGAGAGCCTACAGCTGCAGCAGCTTCGGGATCTGCGGCAGCACTGGACTGAGGCTGTGCTTTTCTAGGTAGCTCTAGCCATGACTGAGCATGGTGGGTTTCTAGGGTCTGGTGATTTCTGCCAACAGAGGACTCCCCAGAGGGTGATCTTTGCACAGGAGGTCTCCATTGGGCTATGTCTCTCATTGCTGCACAGCCATCCAAAACTTTTCCTAACCAGTTCCTTTCCTTTTCCCCTCTCCTTCCACAGTTCTCAAACCTGCATCATGGCCTGAAGGTTTCCCTTGCTCCGATTCCCTTTATCTTTGGCCGGCTTGCCCCTAATAAATCTCTTGACCTTATAACTCTACCTCATGTCTGCTTCCCAGAGAACTTGGATCAACACAGCCGCTTCTGAGGTGACTTTCAGTCTCCATCTCTAGAGAGAAGAGGTTGAGAATCTAGTTGTAGTTACTTTTTTTTTTTTTTTTTTTTTTTTTTTTGAGATGGAATCTTGCTCTGTCACCAGGCTGCAGTGCAGTGGTGTGATCTTGGCTCACTGCAACCTCCACTTCCCGGGTTCAAGTGATCCTCCTGCCTCAGCCTCCCGAGTAGCTGGGATCACAGGTACCTGCCACCATGCCAAGCTAATTTTTTGTGTTTTTAGTAGAGATGAGGTTTCACCATGTTGGCCAGGCTGGTCTCAAACTCCTGACCTCACGATCAGCCCACCTCAGCTTCCCAAAGTGCTGGGATGACAGGCATGCCACTGCAACCAGCCTTCTTTTTTTTTAAACAGGCTTATTGAGATATAATTCATGTACCACACAATTAACCCTTTAAAAGTATACAATTAAATAGTTTTTAGTATATGCACAGATATGTACAACCATCACTACAATCCTTTTATTTATTTATGTTGAGACAGGGTCTTGCTCTGCTGTCCAGGCTGAAGTGTGGTGGTGTGATCATAGCTCACTGCAGCCTCAACCTCCTGGCATAGGCCACTCTCCTGCCTCAGTCTCCCAAGTTGCTGGAGCCACAGGTGCATGCCACCATGCTTGGCTAATTAAATGTTAGTGTATTTTATTTGTAGAGACAAGGTTTCCCTATGTTGCCCAGGCTGGCTTTGAACTCCTGGACTCAAGGGATCCTGTCCCCTCAGTCTCCTAAAGTGCTGAGATTACAGGTGCAAGCCACTGTGCCTGGCTCCACAGTCCATTTTAAAACATTTTGATCACCTCCAAAAGAAAGACTGCTCGCCTTCTGCAGTCATTTCCCTACTGGCATCCCTCCACCCCAGCTCCAAGAGACCACTACTTTATTATTTGTCTCCACAGACTTTCCCAATCTGAACACTTCCTATCATATGCTATGGAGTGTTTAGTGTGTGGCTTCTTTCGCTTAGCCTGATGTTTTCAAGCTTCATCCATGTTGTAGCATGTGTCAGTACTTCATTTCTCTTTATGGTGAGATCATAATCTGTCGTATGGATAGAGAAGTAGCTTCTCACCGGAGCCCGCTGCCTGCCTCTGTTCCTTACCGTTGGCCTCGGTCACTTGCGGCCTTCTTTCCATTCTTTCCATTCCCACTCTTGGAAAGCTTGATGCTGGCATCTGGCCTGTAGAATCACTGTTTCTTCCACCTGCATGCCTGCAATCTCTTCACCCAGATCCTTACCTCCTCTCACACAGGTCACAGGTACGAAGTCACCTCCTCAGAGAAGCCTTCCCTGACCATGCCTTACCACATCCATAATCTCACACCTTTCCACATCCATAACCTCATCACCCAGTGTTACTTTCTTCAATCTCTAGTTATTATCTGTGCATCTTCTTTACTGTCTGTCTCTCCCCTAGAACATGAGTTCTGTAGGAGGTGTGACTTTGCCTTGTTTTCTTTGCCATCTACAGCAGAGCCTGGTACATAAAAGGAGATTATTAAATATTTGCTGACTGAATGAAAACAATAATCCCAGCACTTTGGGAGACTGAGGTGGGCAGATCACAGGGTCAGGAGGTCGAGACCATCCTGGCCAACATGGTGAAACCATGAGAGACCTCAGATGATCTGCCCGCAAAATTCACCTTCTCCAAGTGCTGGGATTACAGGCGTCAGTCAACAGGCCCAGCCTATTTTACATTTTTTTTAAAAACAACATTCTGATTTTTGTAAAGAATGAATTTTAGACTGGGTGTGGTGGCTCATACTTGTAATCTCAGCACTTTGGGAGGCCAAGGTGGGTGGATCACCTGAGGTCAGGAGTTTGAGACCAGCCTGGTCAACATGGTGAGACCCTGTCTCTACTAAAAACACAAAAAATTAGCCGGGCGTGGTGGTGAGCGCCTGTAGTCCCAGCTACTTAGGAGGCTGAGGCAGGAGAGTCACTTGAATCGAGGAGGCAAAGGTTGCAGTGAACCGAGATTGTGCCATTGCACTCCAGCCTGTGTGACAAGAGCAAGACTCAATCTCAAAAAAAAAAAAAGGAGTTTTAGGAGGACAAGAGTGTACACAGACACCATGAAGAAGCTGTTGCACCGATCTAGAGTGGTTATAGTGATGTTGAGAATCCCATGTGGTGGTGAGCACCTGTACTCCCAGCTGCCGGGAGGCTGAGGCAGGAGGATTGCCTGAGCCCATTTTGGAGGCCAACTTGGGCAACATCGTGGGACCTCATCTCTCTCTTTTTTAAAATTTTATTTAATTTTAAATTTTGTTTTAATTTATTTAACTTTAGGTGCATACTATATCTGGCGTTTCTCCCCATGTTATCCCTCCCCACCCTCCCCTCTCTCGTCACCCCCCACTGTCTCTCCCCTACCCACCCCATCTGCCCCCAGTGTGTGATGCTCCTCTCCCTGAGTCCATGTGTTCTCATTGTTCAACACCCACCTATGCACTCATAGTGAGAACATATGGTGTTTGAGTTTCTGTTCTTGTGTTAGTTTGCTGAGAATGATGGTTTCCAGATTCATCCAAGTCCCTACAAAGGACACGAACTCATTGTTTTTTATGGCTGCATAGTATTCCATGGTGTATATGTGCCACATTTTCTTGGTCCAGTCGATCATTGATGGGCATTTGGGCTGGTTCCAGGTCTTTGCTATTGTCCACAGAGCTGCAGTGAACATACTCGTGCATGTGTCTTTATAGGAGAATGATTTATAGTTCTTTGGGTATATGCCCAGTAATGGGATTGCTGGGTCAAATGGGATTTCTATTTCTAGGTCCTTGAGGAATCACCACACTGTCTTCCACAGTGGTTGAACTAATTTACACTCCCACCAACTGTGTAAGAGTGTTCCTATTTCTCCATATCCTCTCCAGCATCTGTTGTCTCCAGATTGTTTAATGATCACCATTCTAACTGGTGTGAGATGATATCTCAATGTGGTTTTAATTTGCATTTCTCTAATGACCAGTGATGATAAGCATTTTTTCATGTTTGTTGGCCTCATATATGTCTTCTTTTGAAAAGTCTTTGTTCATGTCCTTTGCCCTCTTTTGAATGGGGTTGTTTGTTTTTTTTCTTGTATATCTGTTTTAGTTCTTTGTAGATTCTGGTTATTAGCCCTTTGTCAGATGGGTAGATTGCAAAATTTTTTCCCATTCTGTTGGTTGCTGATTCACTCTAATGATGGTTTCTTTTGCAGTATGGAAGCTCTGACTTTTAATTAGATCCCATTTGTCTATCTTGGCTTTTATTGCCATTGCTTTTGGTGTTTTAGTCACGAAGTCCTTGCCTATGCCTACGTCCCGGATGGTTTTGCCTACATTTTCTTCGAATTTTTTTATGGTGTTAGGTTTTATGTTTAAATCTTTAATCCATCTGGAGTTAATTTTAGTGTAAGGTGACAGGTAGGGGTCCAGTTTCTGCTTCTGCACATTGCTAGCCAAATTTCCCAATACCATTTATTAAACACAGAGTCATTTCCCCATTGCTTGTTTTTGCTGGGTTTGTCAAAGATCAGATGGTTGTAGATGTGTGGTGTTTCTTCTGGGGCCTCTGTTCTGTTCCATTGGTCTATGTCTCTGTTTTGGTACCAGTACCATGCTGTTTTGATTACTGTAGCCTTGTAGTATAGTTTGAAGTCCAGCAGTGTAATGCCTCCAGCTTTGTTCTTTTTGCTTAGGATTGTCTTGGCTATGCGGGCTCTCTTGTGATTCCACATTAAGTTTAAAGCAGTTTTTTCCAGTTCTGTGAAGAAGGTCATTGGTAGCTTGATGGGGATAGCGTTGAATCCATAGATTACTCTGGGCAGTATGGCCATTTTCCCTATATTAATTCTTCCTAACCATGAGCATGGAATGTTTTTCCATCTGTTTGTGTCCTCTCTTATTTTGTTGAGCAGTGGTTTGTAGTTCTCCTTGAAGAGGTCCTTCACATCCTTCGTTAGTTGTATTCCTAGGTATTTTATTCTCTTTGTGGCAATTGTGAATGGTAGTTCGCTCTTGATTTGGCTCTCTGTTTGTCTGTTATTGGTATATAGGAATGCTTGTGATTTCTGCACATTGATTTTGTATCCTGAGACTTTGCTGAAGTTGCTTATCAGTTTGAGAAGATTTTGGGCTGAGACAATGGTGTCTTCTAGATATACAATTATGTCATCTGCAAATAGAGACAGTTTGACTTCCTCCTTTCCTAATTGAATACCCTTTATTTCTTTTTCTTGCCTGATTGCTCTAGCTAGAACTTCCAATACTATATTGAATAGGAGTGGTGAGAGAGGGCATCCTTGTCTAGTGCCTGATTTCAAAGGGAATTCTTCCAGATTTTGCCCATTCAGTATGATATTGGCTGTAGTTTTGTCATATATAGCTTTTATCATTTTATGATACGTTCCATCAATACCTAGTTTATTGAGAGTTTTTAGCATGAAGGGCTGTTGAATTTTGTCGAAGGCCTTCTCTGCATCTATTGAGATAATCATATGTTTTTTTGTCTTTGGTTCCATTTTTTTTTTTTTTTTGAGATGGGGTCTTGCTCTGTCACCCAGGCTGGAGTGCAATGGCATGATCTCAGCTCACTGCAATGTCTGCCTTCCAGGTTCAAGAATTGCTGCCTCAGCCTCTTGAGTAGGTGGGACTACAGGTGTGCACCACCATGCCTGGCTAATTTTTGTATTTTTAGTAAAGCCGGGGTGTCACCATATTGGCCAGGCTAGTCTCGAACGCCTGACCTCATGATCCGCCCTCCTCGGTCTCCCGAAGTGCTGAGATTACAGGCGTGAACCACCGTGCCCAGCCAACCTCACCTCTTAAAAAAAAAAAAAAAGTATAGTGGTGTGAGAAACTGAGGATAACTCCTGAGCTTTGGCTTGAGCAGTTGAATAGATAGCGGTGTCATGTGTACTGCAATAAGGAAAACTGATAGAAGGATAAGTCTGAGAGGATGTATCAAAACTTCCTTTTTTGACATGGTGAGTTTGAGTCATTTTAGATGATCATACATGCAGTGGATACCAGGGATGTTCAAGTCTGTGAAAGGCCAGAGCTAAAGACACACAGGTGTAGGAGTTATCTGTGTATATCTGATGTGCCTAGCTTATTTCATATATTGGATGTTTTGTTAATTTCCCCAAGAAACATTTTTGTGGTTTGTGTTAGATACTGCTAAATTACAATACACACACATGATTTTTGGTGTTCATCACACTTACCAGGTTATTATATCTGGTTATCAGAAATGACTTCATTTTCTTTTGCATCTATTTTTATGACCTGCCTTCTCTTCATAATAGCATTTTGCATTATCATTCCAATTCGTAGAGATGAAAAATTACCTTCTGGAAACACATTCACAAATTTTCTTTTCAGGAGTTGGTTTAAAAAAAAAAAAAATCTCAGCTGGGCATGGAGGCTCAGCGTAATCCCAGCACTTTGGAAGGCCGAAGCGGGTGGATCATGAGGTCCAGAGTTTGAGATCAGCCTGGCCAAGATGGTGAAACTCCGTCTCTACTAAAAATACAAAAATTAGCCAGGTGTAATGGAGGTGCCTGTAATCCCAGCTACTCAGGAGGCTGAGGCAGAGAATTGCTTGAACCCGGGAGTCTGACGTTGCAGTGAGCCGAGATCATGCCACTGCATACCAGCGTGGGTGACAGAGTGAGATTCTGTCTCAAAAAATAAAAATGAAAACAAACAAAGCTCACCAAGTATGGCCCCAAGGTAATTGTAAACTACAAATGAAAGAAAGGCATGGGCATTAGCCAGGGCCGTAAATAGAGTAGGTAAAGTTAGGTGATCACCATCTAAAAAATCCAGACTATTTGTTTAAGTATTAGGTAATTGCAGGCCAGGCGCAGTGGCTCACACCTGTCATCCCAGCACTTTGGGAGGCCAAGGCAGGCGGATCACTCGAGGTCAGGAGTTCGAGATCAGCCTGACCAACATGGTGAAATCTTGACTGTACTAAAAGTAGGAAAATTAGCCAGGTGTGGTAGTGGGCACCTGTTCTCCCAGCTACTCAGGAGGCTGAGGTAGGAGAAGCTCTTGAACCCAGGAGGCAGAGATTGCAGTGAGCCAAGTTTGTGCCACTGCACTCCAGCCTGGGCGACAGAGTAAGAATCTGTCTCAAAAAGAAAAAAAAAGTGAATGCAGTATTTGCCATTTGAAAGTAATGGCAAAAACTGCAATTACTTTTGCACCAACCAAATATAGTTGACCACTAAAGGTGACATTTTAAAAAATAGGTCAATCAGTCGGGTGCGGTGACTCATGCCTGTAATCCCAGCACTTGGGAAGCCAAGACAGGTGGATCACCTGAGGTTGGGAGTTCGAGACCAGCCTGATCAACATAGAGAAACCCCATCTCTACTAAAAATATAAAAATTAACCGTGTGTGGTGGCGTATGCCTGTAGTCCCAGCTACTCAGGAGGCCGAGGTGGGAGAATCACTTGAACCCAGGAGGCAGAGGTCGCGGTAAGCCGAGATCGCGCCATTGCTCTCCAGCCTGGGCAACAAGAGCAAAATTCTGTCTCAAAAAAAAAAAATAGATTGTTAGATTGAATTTTGTCTTTCACATATTTGAACGCGCTAGTCCTTGATTTGTTCACTCATTACCTGTGACTTTCACAGGTGGTCTCAGTGATAAAAGTTGTAGAACCGTTTCTACAAGAGGTTGTGTGTCACTAAGTCTGGGGAAATCATCCAGAACAGTTCTTTAGAATAAAGAGCACAATGGCCAGGCGCCGTGGCTCATGCCTGTAATCCTAGCACTTTGGCAGGCTGAGGCGGGCGGATCACCTGAGGTCAGGAGTTCGAGACCAATTTGGCCAACATGGAGAAATCCTGTATCTACTGAAAATACAAAAATTAGCTAAGCATGGTGGCAGTTGCCTGTAATCCCAGCTACACAGGAGGCTGAGTCAGGAGAATGGCTCAAACCCACGAGATGGAGCTTGCCCTGAACTGAGATCATGCCACTGTATTCCAGCCTGGGCCACAGAGTGAGACTGTGTCTCAAAACAAAAACAAACAAACAAAAAAGGCTGGCCTCAGTGGCTCACACCTGTAATCCCAGCACTTTGGGAGGCTCAGGTGGGTGGATCACGAGGTCAGGAGATCAAGACCACCCTAGCTAACACGGTGAAACCTCGTCTCTACTAAAAATACAAAAAATTAGCTGGGTGTGGTGGCATGTGCCTGTAGACCCAGCTACTCGGGAGGCTGAGGCAGGAGAATGGTTTGAACCTAGGAGGTGGAGGTTGCCCTGAGCCGAGATCACACCACTGCACTCCAGCCTGGGCGACAGAGCCAGACTCCATCTCAAAAGAAAAAAAAAAAAAAAAGCACAAGGCATTGCCTAAAATATCTGTTGCCACAGATTGCCAAGATGACACTATGACACTTCCTTGATGTCAGATTGGACCCCTCCCAGATGACAGTAAAGCATTTGATAATTGTTCTTCATTATTCCCATTTTTCTCATGGACCAGAGAGTGGAAAGGGCATAATCTTTTATAAAATTATGTTTGGGCCAGGTGTGGTGGCTCATGCCTATAATCCCAGCACTTTAAGAGGCCAATACAAAAAATTAGCCGCGCATGCTGGCACATGACTGTAGTCCCAGCTACCCAGGAGGCTGAGGCAGGAGAATCGCTTGAACCTGGGAGGCGGAGGTTGCAGTGAGCTGAGAACGTGCCATTGTACTCCAGCCTGGGCAACAAGAGTGAAACTCCATCTCAAAAAATAAAGTAAAAGAATGTTTGGGAACTTGGTTTAAGGAGGACTTTCCTACCAAATGAGATGACTTTTGTTCCATTTTGATCTCATTAATTGATTTTTACTTATTTATTTGTTCTTTTCTCTGGGACAGGGTTTCACTCTGTTGCCCAGGCTGGAGTGCAGTGGTGTAATAATGGCACACTGCAGCGTCGACCTCCCAGGCCTCAGCAGTCCTGCCTCAGACCCCAAGTAACTGGAACAACAGATGTGCACCACCACACCTGGCTAACTTTTGTATTTTTGTAGAGACGGAGTCTTAATATGTTCTCCAGGCTAGTCTCAAACTCCTAAACTCAAGCAATCTACCCGCCTTGGCCTCCCAAAGTCCTGGGATTACAGGTGTGAGTCACTGTGCCCAGTCTTTTTATTCTTTTTTATACTTTCTTCTTCAAATGTACAATTTTTTTTTTTTTTTTTGAGCTAAGGTCTCACTCTGTATTCCAGGCTGTAGTGCAGTGGTGTGATCTCAGCTCACTGTAACCTCTAACTCCTGGGCTCAAGTCAACAATCCTCTCCCATTCAGCTTCCTGAGTAGCTGGGACTGCAGGCACCAGCCACCATCCCCGCCTCCACTCCCCGCTAGGTTTTTTTTATTTTTGTAGAGACAGTCTCATTGTGTTGGCCAGGCTGGACTGCAACACCTGCACTCAAGAGATCGTCTCCCCAAGGACACCCCAAGTGATGGTCTGATAGCTGTGAGCCACTATGCCCAGTCTGACCTCATAAATTTAGTCCCTTCCATAATTGTGGACTTGCCTGGTTATTTCTCACCAAAGAAATTAAAAGCTAATCAGCAAAGTGGCTAAATTGCCAGCTTTACAGACTGCCTTATCAACACTTCTAAAATTTCTTAACAACATTTTGCAAGATCCTAATCCATATTGTCATAAGAACTCGCCACAGTGGTTTGTTTTCAACCAAAATATACTAATATACTGCCATTGTAAACAATTTACACATTGCCCACCTTCTCTACACAAAATAAATGGGGACGTGCCCTGAATTGCTTTGCATACTAGAAATTGCTGATATTCAACCCCATAACTGCCATGTTGTAATCTTTCCTTTACCACCGATGCTGAAAGTATGCAAACTACATTTCTCAGACTCACCTGACAGTTGAATTGTGATTGCGTTTCACCCATGGGAGACATCCATCCAGATTAGAAGGTGGGAGGAAGTTTGCGCAATTGTTTCTGGCAGAGGTATTGGTAGAAGTGCTGGGCGGTGGATTGTTGTTGGCTATCAGGAACAGGGAGCAATCCCAGACTCCAAGTACCCTATCAAGGGCAGCTCTAGCCTGGCTGTGGGCTTGGGGCCCTGGATATCACAACTGTCCCTGTAAGCTCCTCCAGCCCAGGAGCAGTAGCAGCTGCCTGCAGGGTAACCCCACCCTTCCCTGTTTGTTCCCACAGGTTTCCCAACCATTTTTGTAACCACTTCCCTGTTTCAAGTGTTCCTATGCTTGAAAGGTATATGGGTCAGGCACCAAAGGCTGAACGAGACAAAAAGCAGGAGTAATTTATTTTTTATTTTATTTTTATTTTGAGATGGAATCTCGCTCTGTTGCCCAGGCTGGAGTGCAGTGGTGTGACCTCAGCTCACGGCAACCTCCGCCTCCCAGGTTCAAGCAATTCCCTGCCTCAGCCTCCCGACTAGCTGGGATTACAGGTGCCACCACCACGCCCGGCTAATTTTTGTGTTTTTAGTAGAGACAGGGTTTCATCATCTTGGCCAGGCTGGTCTTGAACTCCTGACCTCATGATCCACCCGCCCTGGTCTCCCAAAGTGCTGGGATTATAGGTGTGAACCACTGTGACCAACCAACAGGAGTAATTTATGTGAAAGAGCTCTCAGTGGGCCTCCCGTATAGGAGGCAATATGTCGAAGGCATCAAGTCCAAGTACAAATACAGTCACTCCACTTTCATTTCTCCATCAAAACACTGAGTACCCACCTACTCTTAACCAGAAGTCCAGTGTACCCTGCTCTGCTTGAATAACTTCACCCACTCTCTCCTACCCCTGCTGCAGTGTTTAAAAAACCTGAGATTTTAATATAATTTGGTGCAGAAGAATGGTTTTTGAAATATAGACAGGTTTTTCTGGACTGGATACTGACTGATACAGTGTTTGGTACCAGAATGGTATAAAAAGAAATGACCGGCCAGGCGCAGTGGCTCACACCTGTAATCCCAGCACTTTGGGAGGCCAAGGTGGGCGGATCACCTGAGATCAGGAGTTCAAGACCAGCCTGGCCAGCATGGCAAAATCCCATTTCTACTAAAAAATACAAAAATCAGCCAGGGTTGGTGGCATGCACCTGTAGTCCCAGCTACTCAGGAGGCTGAGGCATGAGAATCACTTGAAACTGGGAGGTGGAGGTTATAGTGAGTTGAGATTACACCACTGCACTCCAGCCTGGGCAACAAAGCAAGACTGTCTCAAAAACCAAAAATGACCCTCAAAGTTGGGAATCAGAGTTTGGTTATTAACCTGATTGGGCTGGAATATAGTGGTGATTTCTTAGCCAGTGAAAAATAGGATGCAGGTAGTCTGTGGCATACAGTGCTAAAATCGGATATTAATTACAGAATGTGGTGGCCTGGGATAAAATGCTTATGGAAGACAATGCTTTAGAACACCAAGTGTCTGCTGCATTTAACATTTATGTTGGGAATGATGACACAAGGACCATGAAGTTGGATGGTTCCCTCTGACTAATTCAAAGAGCCTTACGGAAAGAAGATGACAAACTCGGGACTTTAAATTCTCAGCCCAAGGCAATCAGAGAACCAGAGGACTTCTGCAGTGGCCCTAAAAGAATCTCTGGTTTCAGCCAAGCGTGGTGGCTCACAACTGTACTCCCAGCACTATGAGAGGCCAAGGTGGGAGGATCACTGGAGCCCAGAAGTTCATGACCTGCCTGGCCAACATGGTGAAACCCAGTCTCTACAAAAATATAACAAAAATTAGCCGGGCATAGTGACACACACCTGCAGTCCCAGCTACTCGGGAGCCTGAGAGGTCAAGGCTGTGGTGAGCTGAGATGGCACCTCTGCACTGCAGCCTGGGCAAAAGAGCAAGACCTGGTCTCAAAAAAAAAAAAAAAAAAAAAAAAAAAATATCGGGTTTCTCGTAGCCGTAAGACTGATATATGCAGAATTAATTTTTTAAAATTTTTATTTATTCATTTATTTAATTTATTTCAGCGTCTCACTCTTGTCGCCCAGGCTGGAGTGTAATGGCACAATCTCAGCTCACTGCAACCTCTGCCTTCTGGGTTCAAGTGATTCTCCTGCCTCAGCCTCCAGAGTAGCTGGCATTACAGGTGCATGCCACCACACCCAGCTAATTTTTGTATTTCTAGTAGAGATGGGGTTTCACCATGTTAGCTAGGCTGCTCTCAAACTCCTGACCTCAGGTGATCCACCCGCCTCAGTCTCCCAAAGTGCTGGGATTACAGCCACCTCGCTCGGCTGAGGTTCAGAATGATAAAATAAGCTGATTTAGAAGCTGGTGCAGTACAAGCAACCCCCTAAACTGGAGCTTTCCTCCAGGAAAGGATTCAAGGGCAAGCCGGTGGTGTCAGATGGCAATCTGTTATTGAATGGTCTTGTTCCTTGTGGAGCAGGGCTAACTCATGGGCAGTGACTCCAGCCTCTGCAGTGTATGGGCTGTTAGCAACTATATTTATGCCCACTTTCAACTATATGCAAATTAAGGAGTGGTTTAATGCAAATTGAGGAGAGTATTGTTTAGAACTTTCTAGGAAAGGGGCGGTAACTTTTGGGTCGTTGCCCTGGCATTTGTAAAATATCATGGGCTGATGGGAGTGTCTTATGCTAATAAGCAGTCAGGGCGGCCAGAGGTTTCCTTTGGTGCCGCCTGCTGGTTCCTGCTAATTTCTTCACTCTGTCCTCCTCTCAGGACTGGGAAATAAGTCCTGCTGGTCTCACACCTCTAAGCTTGTCCCTTTTTTCTCACGTGGAACCTGGGACATATATTGAGAACTGAAACCTTGAGTTGTTTTGTTTTGTTTTGTTTGTTTGTTTTTAGATGGAGGCTGGCTCTCTCACCCAGGCTGGAGTGCAGGGGTGCCATCTTGGCTCACTGCAACCTCCGCCTTCTGGGTTCAAGCGATTCTTCTGCCTCAGCCTCCCGAGTAGCTGGGATTACAGGCGCGTACCACCATGCCTGGGCTAATTTTGTATTTTTAATAAAGATAGGGTTTCACCATGTTGGCCAGGTTGGTCTTGAACTCCTGACCTCAAATGATCCACCTGCTTCGGGCTCCCAAAGTATTGAGATTACAGACATGAGCTACCATGCTGAGCCAATTTTTTTTTCTTTTCTTTTTTTTTTTTTTTTGTAGAGACAGAGTTTCCCTGTGTTACATAAGCTGTCCTCGAGAACTCCTGGGCTCAAGTGATCCTCCTGCGTCAGCCTCCCAAAGTGTTGAGCTTACAGGTGTGAGCCACTGCTCCTGGCAGAGAATTGGAGACATTTGTGTGGATCTGGATGTATATAACAATATGGAAACACCCAAGGTCCCTGAATACCCATTGCAAGTGGAATTACTCTCTCCCCTATTTCTGAGGAGACTAGGCTCCTTTTCCAGGGTGAAAATATCATGTTAGTTGGAGTCTGTTCTATGTGATGGATATCTGCTTTGAACCAGCAATCAAAATAACAACTTATCTCATAGTCAGAACACAGGTCCAGGAATCAAGTGGTACATGTTGGAATAGCTCCTCTCACTGTTAAATTTAGGAGTCCGAAGTTTTGCTTCCTGCTTCTGAATATTTTTATGGTGTGTTTCTTGTTTGTTTTTTGAGACAGAGCCTCACTTCTTTGCCCAGACTGGAGTGCCATGACGTGGTCTCGGCTCACTGCAGCATCCACCTCCTGGGTTCAAGCAATTCTCTGCCTCAGCCTACCAAGTAGCTGGGATTACAGGTGCCCACCACCACATCTGGCTAATTTTAGTATTTTAGTAAAGATGGGGTTTCAACATCTTGGCCAGGCTGGTCTTGAACTCCTGACCTTGTGATCCACCTGCCTCGGCCTCCCATAGTGCTGGGATTACAAGCTTGAGTCACCATACCCAGCCTTTGTGTGTGTGTTTGTTTGTTTGTTTATTTATTTATTTATTCCTTTTTTGAGACAGGATCTCACTTTGTCTCCCAGGCAGGAGTGCAGTGGCACAATCTTGGCTCACTACAGCCTCAGCTTCCTGGGCTCAGGTGATCCTCCCATCTCAGCCTCCCAAATGGCTGGGACTCTACAGGCACACCACCACACCCAGCTAATTTTTAAATTTTTTGTAGAGACAAGGTCTCACTATGTTGCCCACACTAGTCTCAAACTCCTGGACTCAAGTAATTCTACTGCCTTGACCTCCCAAAGTGTTAGGATTACAGGTGAGAGCCACTGTGCTTGGACTTACAGGACATTCTTTATTTCCAGGTGAAGAATGCTTCCACCAAGGGACACATTATTGATTCCAAGTGAACCAATTCTTAGGGGCTCTTTATGCCAGTGAACCAATATGCAAAGAAAGAGGCAAATTACTGATGGGAGTAATTCATTCCAATTACAAGGAGATGTCGAGTTGTTACTACACAGAGGAGCAGGGAAGACTAGGTCCAAAACAATGCTCTGAATGATTCTTAATACCTCCAAGTCCAGGAGTAATGATTAAAAGAATGACTGCATCAACTCAATGAAGACTGAGTGACTAGGATTCTGCTTCATCAAGAGTGAAGGTTTAGGTCACACTGTAAGATAAAGAATCCCAGCTAGCTGTGTTCCTGGCTGTGGCCAAAGGGAAGACAAAATGGGTAGTTGAAAAAAATTATAAATATCAACTAAAGCCTTATGTTCATTTACAAAAATGAGGCCTGTAGCAGCAAGAGATATTTTCTATTTTGCTTGTTATACACTTATTATTTATATAAGGATTATTGGTGGAGTTTAAATTTATGATCTATTCTTTAGGTAAAAAAATATTCCAGGCCAGGCATTGTGGCTCATGCCTGTAATCTCAGCACTTTGGGAGACCAAGGCAGGTAGATCACTTGAGTCTAATAGTTTGAGACCAACATGGTGAAACCCCATCTCTACTAAAAATACAAAAATTAGCTGGGCATGGTATCACACGCCTGTAGTCTCAGCTACTCAGGGAGGATGAAGTGGGAGGATTACCTGAACCCAGGAGGCGGAGGCTGCAGTGAGCCAAGATTGTGCCTGGGTGACAGAGTAAGATGGTCTCAAAGAACAAAACCAAACAAACAACAACAACAAAAATACAAACGAATATTCCAGCGGGATTATGGCTGAACTAGAAAAGAATGAACATAAACTAGAGGCAGACTGTTATTGTTTAATGGGCACAGAGTTTCAGTTGGGGAAAATAAAAAAGTTCTGGAGGTGGACGGTGGTGAGGGTTGTATAATAATGTGAAGGTATTTAATGCCACTAAAATGAACATTTAAGAATAGTTGAAATGAGCTGGGCATGGTGATGTGCACCTATAGTCCCAGCTACTCTGGAGGCTGAGGTGGGGAGGATGGAGACCAGCCTGGGCAACATAGCGAGACCTCATCTCTAAAAAGAAAAAAAATGGTTAAAAAGGCAAATTTTATGTGCTGTATAATTTACTACAATTTTTAAAAAGTACAAAACTATTATAGGATGCTAACTGGGATTCAAAAATGAGTAGAAGAGTGTGGCATAGTCAAAGGAGAAGGGGCAATTAGTAATCTAATGTCTCTTAGTCCCAAACCCATCCTTTCTCTCCCTGCTATCCTCTCTAGCATGCTGGGGCTGGAGTTCTGTAGACCAGGCGTCCCTGGGGCACAAACCAGTTACTGGTCTCTGGCCAGTTAGGAACTGGGCCACACAGCAGGAAGTGGGTGGTGGGCTAGCGAGCAAAGCTTCATCTGTATTTACAGCCACTCCCCATCACTGTCATTACTGCCTGAGCTCCGCCTCCTGTCACATCAGCAAGGCATTAGATTCTCATAGGAGCATGCACCCTACTGTGAACTGCATGCGAGGGATCTGGGTTCTCTGTTCCTTATGAGAACCTATGGCCTAATGATCTGTCACTGTCTCCCATCACCCCCAGATAGGACCGTCTAGTTGCAGGAAAACAAGCTCAGGGCTCCCACTGATTCTACACTATGGTAAGCTTATAATTATTTCACCAAATGTTACAATGTATTTTTATTTTTATTTGAGACGGAGTCTCATTCTGTCACCCAGGCTAGAGTGCAGTCGCACCATCTCAGCTCAAGGCAACCTCTGCCTCCTGGGTTTAAGCAATTCTCTGCCTCAGCCTCCCAAGTAGTTGGCACTACAGGCATGCACCACCACACCCAGCTAATTTTTTTTTTTTTGAAGGAATCTCTCTCTGTCGCCCAGGCTGGAGCGTAGTGGCTCCATCTTGGCTCACTGCAATCTCCGTCTCCTGGGCTTGAGAGATTCTCCTGCCTCAGCCTCCCAAGTAGCTGGGATTACAGGCACATGCCACCATATCTGGCTAATTTTTGTATTGTTTAGTAGAGACAGGGTTTCACCATGTTGGCCAGGCTGGTCTCAAACTCCTGACCTCAAGTGATCTGCCCGCCTCAGCTTCCCAAAGTGCTGAGATTACAGGCGTGAGCCACCATGCCCCACTTCATTATATATTACAATGTAATAATAACAGAAATAAAGCATACAATAAATGCAACGCACTTGAATCATCCCCAAACCATCACCCCACCCCCATCCATGGAAAAATTGTCTTCCATGAAACCAGTCCTGCTGCCAAAAAGTGGGCACACTGCTGTTTCCCATAAGATTGTCAGGAGAAGAGATGGGAGGGAGACTTGAAGACTGGAGGAGGGAAAGGAGACTCTTCCTGTTGGTTTTTGTCAGCATTCCTTGCCCTTCTTGAGGCAGCTCCAGTAGTGTCCCTCTAGTGGTACCAGGAGCAGCCGACAGTTGGAGCCCTGGCAGAGCTGAGCTTTCTGACCTGGGTCCACACCTGTGGAGTCTTGCTCTGTCGCCCAGGCTGGAGTACAGTGGCACGATCTCAGCTCACTGCAACCTCCACCTCCCAGGTTCAAGCGATTCTCTTCCCTCAGCCTCTTGAGTAGCTGGGAATACAGGAGCACACTGCCGTGCCCAGCTAATTTTTGTATTGTTTAGTAGAGACAAGGTTTCACCATGTTGGCCAGGCTGGTCTCGAACTCCTGGGCTCAAGTGATCTGCCCACCTCAGCCTCCCAAAATGCTGGGATTACAGGCGTAAGCCACCGCACCCTGCCCAGAACTCTCCTCTTAGCCGTCTACACACCCGTGGACTAGGCCTCTCCTCAGGGTCCACGCAGCTGCCGAGCCACACCCAGTCCTCCGTGTTCAGGACCAGTTGTGCAGAAATTCCCCTCAGCAGTCTCAGCACCAGCCTGTGGTGCCTTTTGTTCAAGCTTTTAGTGCTGGTCACCTGTCTTCTGCTTGGTTCCCTCAGCCAAAAGCGCTTCATCTGCTTTTTGTAGTTATAATTTTGGGGTTGCCTCGGCATCTCTGTTTTGCTTTTAGGTTCCCAACACCTACGTAGCCAGGCCTCTGTGTTCTGTTTAAAATACTAGCGTAGGCTGGGCATGGTGGCTCACATCTATAATCCTAGCTACTTGGAAAGCTGAGGTGGGAGGATTGCTTGAGCCCAGGAGTTTTAGACCAGTCTGGACAATATAGCAAGACCCATCTTTAAAAAGATACAAAAAATTAGCTGAGCATGGTGGCACACACCTGTGGTCCCAGCTACTCAGGAGGCTGAGAAGGGAGGATCCCCTGATCCCTGGAGGCAGAGGCTGTAGTGAGCTGAGACCAGGCCACTGCACTCCAGCCTGGGCAACAGAGCAACACCCTGCCTCAAAAAATACAAATAAATAAAAGATAATACACTAGTGTGGTCCTTGTTTTTCTGACCTGATCCTGATTCATACAAACCGGAAACAGAGAGGGAGAGAGAGAGAGTGGGACCACTGAACCCCACCCCCAGAGACTTGGCAGAACCAAGTTTAAAACCCCTGGATGTTGATACTTTCACAAAAAACACCACGTGGGACACTCAAAGAGAAGACAGTCTCCACCAGAGACCATTATCATTTCTAAAATTTCATTATCAGATTAAATGGCATTTTAGACATAACTGAAAGTGAATGAGTAAATTAGAAGAGAAATCTGAAACTAGCCAGATTATAGCATGGAGAAAGAAAAATATACAAAATACAAAAGAGTGATTAAAAGAAATAGAGGGTAGAAGGTACAAACCTGAAGAAGTGGTAAGGGATAATAGGTAAAATGGTCATTTTTTAAGAGAAATTGAGGATTTTCCAGAAGTGAAGAAAAGCAGAGGCTCCCATGTCATAAGATTGAAAATGACAATTAATTATGACAAACATAATGATATAGGAGGCAGAAATTATTCAGGCAGGTAGTGAGGGAAACAGAGTCCTCATTGGAATTTCCCTTCTAACCAAAAGTAGCCCAAGACAATTTTTTTCAAACAAAGAGCAGCTTGAAAAATTGAGCTGTAAATGTAGTTAAGCAAGCTGGAAGCTTGCACGGGGCCATGCCCGCAGGAGTGCCAATAGTAAACAGCTATCTGGGAGGCCAGGCATGTCCAACGTGGAGGCTCCATCTTCCCATTTTTTTTTTTTTTTGAGGCAGCGTTTCTTTTGCACAGGCTGGAGTGCAGGGGCGCAATCTCGGCTCACTGCAACCTCCATTTCCCAGGTTGAAGCCATTCTCCTACCTCAGCTTTGGGAGTAGCTGGGATTACACGCACCCACCGCTACGTCCAGCTAATTTTTATATTTTTAGTAGAGACCGGGTTTCACCACATTGGCCAGGCGCGTCTCAAACTCCTAACCTCAGGTTATCTGCCCGCCGTGGCCTCCCAACGTGCTGGGATTACAGGCCTGAGCCACCGGGCTGGGACCATCTTCCCTTTTTGTGTTACCACATTTGCAGTAACAGAGAAATGGGCAACGTGGTGCAACTCAGGCAGAGAACCCACCTGTATAATAAAATATTAGGGTGGGTCAGCCAGAAATTTGTGCTCTATGCAAATGGCACCCCTAGTCCTAACCAGTTATTCCCGAACACAATACACATGACATACCTGGTCTAACCAGTCTGTCTCGCCCTGTGTAGATCAGCTGCTGCCTTCCCATCAGCTCCTCTGTAAAATCCCCTGCATTTCACCAATGATCCGGCAACCCATTTTTCCAGGACCCCCAAGCAGCCGAGAGCTCTTCTCTTTCCTTTCTTTTGCCTACTAAACTTCTGCTCTCAACCTGACCCTTTGTATGTCTGAATCCTAGTTTTCTGTGGCCATAAGACAACAAATCTCAGGTGTTACTCCAGACAATGGGTCCATGTCAATAACATGTATATGTATTATATTATTACATTCATCAATCATAAAAAATTTCAGATGGAACAAGAAAACTCCATTGAATATATGCTGTTTATAAGAAATTCACAGGGCAGGGCGTGGTGGCTCACACCTGTAATCCCAGTACTTTGGGAGGCCAAGGTGGGAGGATGATGAGGTCAAGAGATCGAGACCGTCCTGGCCAACATGGTGAAAGCCCGTGTCTACTAAAAATACAAAAATTAGCTGGGTGTGGTGGCACATGCCTGTAATCCCAGCTACTTGGGAGGCTGCAGCAGAAGAATCACTTGAACCCAGGAGGCGGAGGTTGCAGTGAGCTGAGATCGTGCCACTGCACTCCAGCCTGTTGACAGAGCAAGACTCTGTCTTAAAAAAACAGAAAGGAATTCACACAAAACATAACAAACTAAAAAAGTTTGAATCGAAGGAAAATTATATACAAATAAAATATCTTTCCAATTAAAGCTGGAGTAACAATATTAGTGTATAGACTGAATAATTTTGACCACCCCTCCAAGTTCACATGTTGAAGCCCTAATTCCCAGTGTGACTATTTGAAGACAGGCCTTCTATAGAAGTAATTAAGGTTATATTAGGTCATAAGAGTGGGCCCTAATTTGATTGGATTATTATCCTTACAAGAAAAGGAAGAGACACCAGATCCACTCCTCTCTCCTCTCCACCCAGCCCTCCACCTCCACCCCAACTCCCACCCCACACACACTGAGGAAAGGCAATAGGAAGACACAGGGAAAAGCCGCTGTCTACAAGCCAGGAAGACAGGTCTCAACAGAAACTGACTGTGCTGTTGAAAATCTGCATGGTTATATCAATAAATTATAAAATTACTTGATAACATTCAATACCAATTCACAATTAAGTCTCCTCACCGACCCAAAACTACAAACTACAATTAGAAGGGAAATCCTTAACCTAATAAAGAGAATTTACAAGAAACCTATATATATATCAAACATCATATTCAGTGGTTGGAAATCAGAAAATGTCTCTTAAAAATCAGGAACTAGCTGGGTGTGGTGGCTCTTGCCTGTAATCCAGCACTTTGGGAGGCTGAGGCGGGCAGATCACCTGAGGTCAGGAGTCCCAGACCAGCCTGCCCAACATTGCGAAACCCCATCTCTAGTAAAAAAAATACAAAAATTAGTTGGGCATGATGGTGCGTGCCTGTAATCCCAACTATTCGGGAGGCTGAGGTTGGAGAATTGCTTGAACCCGGGAGGCAGAGGTTGCAATGAGCTGAGATTGTGCCATTGCACTCCATCCTGGGTGACAAGAGTCAAATTCTGTCTCAAAAAAACCAAAAAAACAAAAAAAATCAGGAACTAAATCCAGGTGCAGTAGTGCACACCTGTAGTCCCAGCTACTCTGGAGACTGAGGCAGGAGAATCACTGGAGCTCAGGAGTTCAAGACCAGGCTCAGCAAAATAGCAAGACCCCCTTCTCTAAAAAAATAAATAAAAGTCAGGAACTAGACGAGGATGGTCATTATCACCACATCCACTGAATATCTGTATCTGCTTCCTGAATAGCACAAAGGCTTTAAAATCTTAACTCAGTTAAGTCTCACCAATCCCTCAATATACCTACAAATAAACTTTGATTTTAAAAAATGGATCCAACAGGAAAAAATGGGATCCAAGAAACAATAGTTAATAAAATTGTTCACCATTTTAGAAATGTGGGTAGAGACAAAATTACACTGCAATTTTAAAGCCTAGAGAATTTATTTCATGTATTTTTTACATTCAACAAACATTCATTCATATCCTATCATGGGAAATAGGTCTTAATATAAAAATTTTAAAACATAATCAAAAGAAGGAAGAATGATACCATGAACTTCCATGGTGCACGCTTCAATGATTACTAACATTTTGCTCATTTTGTTTTAATAGACTCTCGACTTTTGCTGAGTCCAGTATTTAATGCAAATCCCAGATACATATAATTTTGCCCTTGGATACTTTAGTATGTATCTATAAAAACTGAAACTTAAAAAAAAAATACAGTACAATTATCACATCGAATAATCATCTTAACATCACCTAATACTCAGTTATCCTGGGTATGTGGATAGAGGCTAATACTATGTGTGTGTGTATATATAAGCATATATATTCAGTACTCTCATCTCAAGAATATCTTGAGAAACCTTTTGTCAGATTCTTGCTAAAATATTTTTTTTTTGAGAGAGAGAGTTTTGCTCTTGTTCCCCAGACTGGAGTGCAGAGGCACAATCTTGGCTCATTGCAACCTCTGCCTCCCGAGTAGCTGTGATTACAGGCGCCCACCACCACACCTGGCTAATTTTTTGTATTTTTAGTAGAGATGAGGTTTTTCCATGTTGGTCAGGGTGGTCTCAAACTCCTAACCTCGGGTGATTTGCCTACCTCGGCCTCCCAAAATACTGGGATTACAGCTATGAGCTGCCGAGGCTGGCCCTGCTAAAATCTTAATGCAGAATCTCATGATCATTTTTTCTAATCCATAAACCTTTTTAAAAATGTTTTTATCTCTATAAGCCTTTTTAAGGAAATGTATTTGATTTGTCATTGCATTTATTTATTGAGCCCAAGAGCTTGTCCCAGTGATCACTGCATCCTTTTCTAAATCTTTATAAGCCATCAGATTAATAATCCACTTTGAAATCTTACATGATGAGTCTCTGGAAAGTCTTTTCTTCTCTTTTAAACAGTGGATTAGCCAGCTGTGGTGGTGTGCACCTGCAATCCCAGCTCCTTGGGAGGCCGAGGCAGGAGAACCACTTGAACCCGGGAGGCAGAGGTTGCTGGTTGCGGTGAATTGAGATGGCACCATTGCTCTCCAGCATGGGCAACAAGAGCAAAACTCTGTCTCGAAAAACAAACAACAAACAAAAAAATACTGGAAACACAGCTTCAGCCTTTTTTTTTTTCAGACTGTGTCCAAAAAAAGTACAATTATATATATAATTATTACACATATTATATATATAATTATATTTATTCCAGTCTAGCTTCACAATTTTTTTTCTTTTAAAAATTATTTATGTATTTATTTTTATCTAACAGAGATGGGGTCTGCTATGTTTCCCGGGCTGGTCTCAAACTCTTGGGCTCAAGCGATCCTCCCTCCTCAGTGTCTCAAAGCGTTGGGATTGCAGGCGTAAGCCACCATGCCTGGCCTAAGTAAAGTTCTGAATTCATTTGATTTCCTTCCCTAGGAAGCTCAGCTGCATGGATTTTTTTCTGTAAGCTGACTTCTCCAAGAGGTGTTCCTGTACCCTGCCAAACTCTCCCACTGCCAATTTGGGCAAAGGCCAAAGGAGATCTTCAATTTATTCCATTCTTTCTGTGTTCTGGATTTATTGTGTTGAAATCCAGATGTCATTTCCATATTGAAATTGGAAGCTGTGTTATTATGAATGAAAACAGAAATAACTTGTTAACAACACCAGTTCTTAATTGCCTGTTCTTTATTTTATGGTTTGGCAAGCTTTTCTGCAAAAAAAACAAAAGAAAGGACCGGGGGCGGGGTGGGTAGCTAGTGCTCATGGAATCCAGTGGGTTTTCTGGCTCTAAACTGAATGAGCTCAAAACAAGGAACTACCAGACATGGAAAGTGATGGGGATGGACAGAGTGTGGTGTTTACACCCTGTTTCTTCCTATTTCTTATTTTCTCTGCCATCTATAAATCATCTCATCTAGGCTTTCTAGAGAGCCTCCATGGTTTTGTTTTTTCTTAAAAAAATTATAGTAAAATATACATAATACAATTTTTCATTTTAACCATTTTAAGCTTATGTTTCAGTGGCATTAGGTGTATTCACAGTGTTATGCAATCACCAGCACATCCCTCTCCAGAACTTTTTCATCTTCCCAGACTGAAACTCTGTACCTGTTAACTCCCCATGCCCTCTTCCCTGCATAAACAACTCCCCATTATCCCTTCTTCCAATCCATAGTAACCACGCTTCTACTTTCTGTCTCTATGAATTTATTGCTCTTAGGTACTTCCTGTGAGTAGAATCATCCAATATTGTCCTTTTGTGACTGGCTTATTTCACTTAACATATGACATCAAGTTCATCTATGTTGTAGTATGAGACTCTTTTTTTAAAAAATTTCAGTAAAGAACACAATAAAAATTTATCCTCTTAAAAATTTTAAGTGTTCAGTATTATGAACGATAGGCACATGGTTGTAAAACACATCTCTAGAACTTCTTCATCTCACATGACTGAAACTCTATGTCCATTGAGCAACTTCCCGTTTCTCTCCACCTGACCCCTGGAAACCACCACTCTACTTTTGTTTCCGAGTTTGATTTTTTATACATCTCATGTGAGTGGATTTATGCAGATTTACGTTTTTGTGATTGGCTTGTTTCATTTAATACCTTCAAACTTCATCCATGTGGTAGCTTATGACAGGATTTCCTTCTTTTTTTAAAGCTGAATATTATTCCATTGTATGGGCATACCACATTTTCATTATTCATTCAATCATCAATGCGCATTTGAGTTGCTTCCACCTCTTGGCTCTTGTGTATGCTGTTGCAATGAACATGGGTGTGCAGATATCTTTTTGAGATCCTGTTGTTGAAAAATATTCAGAAGTAATCCCAGCACTTTGGGAGGCCAAGGTGGGCAGATCACAAGGTCGAGAGATCAAGAGCATCCTGGCCAACATGGAGAAAGCCTGTCTCTACCGAAAAAACAAAAAAATACAAAACTTAGCTGGGCGTGGTGGCACATGCCTGTAGTCCCAGCTACTCAGGAGGCTGAGACAGGAGAATCACTTGAACCTGGGAGGCTGAAGTTGTAGTGAGCTGAGCTTGCACCACAGCACTCCAGCCTAGGCAACAGATCAAGACTCTGTCTTAAGAAAAGAAAGAAAAGAAAAATATTCAGAAGTAGAATTGCTGGATCATGTAGTAATTCTATGTTTGATTTTTTGAGGAACCTCCATATTGTTTTCCATAGTGGCTGCACCATTTTGCATTCCTACCAACAGCACCCAAGGGCTTCAATTTCTCCATGTCCTTGCCAACACGTGGTATTTTCTATGCTTTTGAAAATGGCCATCCTAACGGACATGAGGTGATGTCTCATTGTGATCTGAGCATTTCCCTGATGATTCGTGATGTTGACCATCTTCTCATAGGTTTGTGGCCATTTGTACATTCTCCATAGACATTTCTATCAACCCACCCCTCGCTTTTTCTGAGGTTTTTCCTTTTTCCACAGTCACACATCCATGCTAACAACAGATAAATCTATTACTCTCTTTGTTATTATCAAGAGGAGGAAGCAAGAGAACTGAAAATTAAAAGATATATTTAAGAGATGAACTAGAAAAAGAAAGCAGGTAGGAAAATCGGAAAGTGCACAGTGGAGGGGCAGAAATGGGACGGAGGGAGCAGCAAAGCAGAACTGGGGGTAGGAGAAAGGGACACTGACCACCATGTCCCCAAGAAAATTCAGAGTCAGAGGTCTTCTTCATCACCTGCCTTACTGCCAAGCAACCTGAAGAGCAGAATCCCCGTTTCTTGGTGCCATCATGGCTCTAGAAAAATCTTTTAAGAAACTGGGCTACAAATAAGTCAGGACTCACATCCTGGTGTCTCTTAAGACAAGCAAGTGTCATCCTCAAACTGCCCCATTCATCCTCTGATGTGATCTAGTTCCCATCCTCATCACTCTCAAACCCATCCACTGAGTTCCTGGAATACCTGCTGTATGTCCAGCGAATTTCTGTACACTCCCACCTTTTGTCGCATAGAACCCCCACTTCCTTTCCAGAATAGCTACTTCCTTCATAATCATCTCAAGAGATTATCTTTCATTTTTACACACATGCTCATCTCAGGTCCCAAGATGGGCTCAGCGCCCTTCCTCCCAGCCTTCCAGACCTTTCTGTCTTTTAAATTATTTATTTATTTATTTATTTATTTATTTATTTATTTATTTATTTATTAAGACAAGGTCTCGCTCTGTCACTCGGGATGGAGTGCGGTGATGTGGTCGCAGCTTACTCCAGCCTCAACCTCCCAGGCTCAAGTGATCCTCCCACCTCAGCCTCCCAAGTAGCTGGGACTACCAGCATGTGCCACCATCCTTGGCTATTAAATATATTTGTTAAACACAGCAACAACATGTATGTCATCTCTGCCCTGCCTCACGGATATGGCCTTCCAGTGTCACAGCTGTATGAAATGATTCCCCTTGCATATCATTGGGTAGCTGAGGACCAGTCATTTTCCTCCCTAGACTGGGACCCTCAAAGGCAGTCACTGTGGCTTTCTGCACTGTCAGGGCCCAGCACAGGATCCCTGCTCTGAGATGGGGCCTCTCACCATCCTCACCAAGCACAGGGAGCAGCTGCTCTCAGCAGGGAGTGTTGGAGGCAAAGCTGCACCTTGCATGATGACGGTTCTTACTTTGGAGATGCAACAAAACATTCTATTTAAGTTATTTTAATGTAGGTAATTTTAAGTACACTGTGTATTTATTCCATCTTAGTCTGTTGAGTGTGCATGATTCAGCTTTTCCCTCATCATTCAGTCACTGTCATTATCAAATATTCGACTTGACCTTAGGAGAGGAGGATGTACACAGGGCCATTCTTCCCACCACAGTCCCTGGTCTCTGACGCTCTGTGCTGCTGCTTTTTATTTAATTATTTTTTATTTTATTTTATTTATTTTTGAGATGGAGTTTCACTTTTGTTGCCCACGCTGGAGTGCAATGGCGTGATCTTGGCTCACTGCAGCCTCTGCCTCCTGGGTTCAAGCAATTCTCCTGCCTCAGCCTCCTAAGTAGCTGGGATTACAGGTGCATGCCACCACACTCAGCTATTTTTTTTGAATTTTTAATAGAGATGAGGTTTCACCATGTTGGCCAGGCTGGTCTCGAGCTCCTGACCTCAGGTGATCCACCAGCCTCCCAAAGTGCTAGGATTATAGGCATGAGCCGCAGTGCCCAGCCATGCTGCTGCTTTTTACAGCCAGTGTTTTCTAGTTTCTTGTTCAGAGAGAGCTGTTGATCCCACTTTATGATGTTATCAGTTTGCTTATTTCTACAGTTTCCTATTTCTGGTGGCCAGAAAGCTAGAAAACTGGGATATTTTAAAATCACATGCAATTATTTTTAAAAAGGCTGGGCTTGGTGGCTGACATCACTAGTCCCAGCACTTGGAAGTTGAGGCAGGAGGATAGCTTGAGCTCAGGAGTGCAAGATTAGCCTGGACAGCCAGACTCCATCTCTTAAAAAGTAATTACATGCATGAAATATTAATACTTGGGATCAGAGTCCCAAAATATATAGCCAGAAATAAACCCTAGTGTATATGAAATGGTAATCTGTGTAGTGTACGATAGTTTAAACATAACATAGTAGTGAGAAAACGAATAATTATTTAATAAACTTGTAATGAGAAACATGGGTTCATCAGAGGGTGGGGAGAGGCATATTCCTCTTCTCAGTTCATACCAACCTCCAAAATTCGTTCCAGTCACTCACCTGTTTAATTTAAAGAAAATAATGGAAAAGATCGATGAATATTTAATTCAGGTGGAACGGAAAGGGCTATACAGGAAGGATTAAGGTAATAATGGAATGCCTGTTAGACTGTTAAGACCCTTAAAAATGATGTCTTCAGCCAGGTGTGGAGGCTCACGCCTGTAATCCCAGCACTTAGGGAGGCTGATGCGGGCAGATCACAAGGTCAGGAGTTCAAGACCAACCTGGCCAATACGGTGAAACCCCGTCTCTACTAAAAATACAAAAATTAGCCAGGCATGGTGGCACGCACCTGTAGTTTCAGGTACTTGGGAGGCTGAGGCAGGAGAATCGCTTGAACCCAGGAGACAGAGGTTGCAGTGAGCTGAGATCATGCCACTGTACTCCAGCCTGGGTGACAGAGCAAAACTCTGTAAAAAAGAAAAGCCTGGTGAATATTGATATGGGCCATATTGTTATGGTTGCTCTCAGATCCCAGGAAACCAGCATCCATCACTTGTTCAATGACAGCGGCTCAGTTGTCTGCTGTCTTTCCCAGAGGACTCTGAACTCATCCTGTGGCCTCCCCTGTGAAATCCTAAACTCCAGAAAAAAGGGTAAATCAGTAAGGGGAAATAATCAGTGAACAAGGACTGAGACGCTCTTGGGAGTGAGGGGGCTGAGCTGAAGTTAAAGCCATGCCTTACATGGGTTGCAGAACATGCCCCATTCACAGCCTTTGTAGATTTCACTTCAGATCTCAGACTTCTTCAGCGGCCCAGGTCAGTCACTTTAGGTGAAGACACCTCGGTGAGAAACTGGTCCTTCCCAGCATGGGCACCCAGGTGTGCACTGTGTACAGTAGAGTGTGTCTCTCCGTGTGTAAATACATGTCCTTACTTGAAATCTGTACCTCTCATCCATGTGACCTCCTTGTAGGCCGATCAAATGAAGAGGAGGAAACTTCTGATTCTCCTCTAGAAAAGCAAACTCGATCCAAATACTGCACAGAAACCTCCGGTGTCCATGGTGACTCACCCTATGGTTCCAGTACCATGGATACCCACAGTCTGGAGTCCAAAGCGGAAAGAATCGCAAGGTACAAAGCAGAAAGAAGGCGACAGCTGGCAGAGAAATACGGACTGACTCTGGATCCCGAGGCCGACTCTGAGTATTTATCCCGCTATCCCAAGTCCAGGAAGGAGCCTGATGCTGTCGAGAAGCAGGGAGGAAAAAGTGACAAACAGGAGGAGTCAAGCAGGGATGTGAGTTCTCTGTACCCCGGGACTGAGACGATGGGGCTCAGGACCTGTGCAGGTGAATCCAAGGACTACGCCCTCCACGGGGGTGACAGCGCTTCCGACCAGGAGGTGTTGCTGAACGTAGAAAACCAAAGACAAGGTCAAGAGCTGAGTGCCACCCGGCAGGACCACGACCTGCCCCCAGCTGCTGAGAGTTCCTCGGCCTTCTCTTTCTCCGGGCGAGAATCCTCCTTCACGGAAGTGCCACGGTCTCCAAAGCACTTGCACAGCTCCTCCCTGCAGCAGGCAGCCTCCCGGAGCCTCTCCTTTGGTGACCCACAGCTACCCTCTGAGGCCCGACCCAGGTAAGCATCCAACCCGTGCTAACCACCCTGAATGCAGGAGAATACCTTCTTTTTGCTTCTCTGTGTGATAGGGTTTGGGTATTCTTAGCATCTTGTGGAGGTCGAGGCTCATTAGAGAAATATCATGGTGTATAATTCTTCTTGGTTTGTTGTTGTTGTTGTTTTGTTGTTGTTGTTTTCGGATACAGGGTCCCACTCTGTTGCCTAGGCTGGAATACAGTGGTGCCATCACAGCTCACTGCAGCCTTGAACTCCTGGGCTCAAGCAGTCCTCACGCCTAAGCCTCTTAAGTAGCTGGAAAAACAGGCACATGCCACCACACCCAGCCAAGTTTTACATTTTTTTCTGTAGAGACAGGGTCTCGCTATGTTGCCGAGGTTGATCTTGAATTCCTGGCCACGAGAGATTCTCCTGTTCAACCTCCCAATACCCTGGGATTACAGGGATAAGCCACCACACCTGGCCTAAGATTCTTACATTTCCACAATATCAAAGCTGGTTCTACCAAAGCAGGAAGCCTTGTGTTCTTTTGTTTCTTATGTTCTTTTTAAAAACAAACTGAACGGGTGTCATGGGCACACTTGCATGGACGTCTCACTTCAGAACCCCTCTTACTGGGATTCTCACCTGCCTTTCATAGTTCATCTTTTCGCGGATTTTCTGTAATCATATCTGAGACTGAAGATTGTTAGTGATTGTTCTTGTTGCTGAGATTAGAATCACAGAGCAGAAGAAGCACCACTAACCTAAGGAAGCGTCTCAGCACAGGGCACAGGAGTACAAGTGCAATGTACACCGAATAGAACTAGAATGCCTAGTTCTGTAAGTATAGCACACACTAGGACACAGGCATGTGTGAGAACCCCACATTATAAAGATCAGCTGTTAGACAAACCACTGTGTAAAAGGATCTGCTCAAGATAAGAGCTGCTCCAGTTTGGAGAAATTTAAAAAGGTTTGAAATCCGAAAGTCAGACGGCAGAAGAGAATATGTTTATTCCCAGATTTACATTTTAAAAGTGTGATGACCATATTTAAAAATGTAATTTACTTAACTGTCCTGGTTAAAGCTTTGGGGTAATTGTCTAAGTGGATCTTAAGGTCATTTTTCAGTTCGATCAACCAGTAGCTTCCCAGTTGAATGAAGAAGGGATGAGAACCTAAGGTCAGGTAGATTCATTCTGAAAGAAAAAGACTGATATGTGGGAGCCACACCTGTCGGTTTCCCTCTGGGACAGAGAGGTGCATACCAACTCACCTCTAAGTGGCAGTAATACATCTGAAGCAGATCTCTGTGGTATTGAAATTTATTTATTTATTTATTTTTATTTTTTGAGACGGAGTTTCGCTCTTGTTGTCCATGCTGGAGTGAATGCAATGGCATGACCTCCCTCGGCTCACCGCAACCTCTGCCTCCCAGGTTCAGGAGTTCCAGTAACGCTTCTGCCTCAGCTTCCTGAGTAGCTGGGATTACAGGCATGCAGCACCACACCTGGCTAATTTTGTATTTTTAGTAGAGACGGGATTTCTCCATGTGGGTCAGGCTGGTCTTGAACTTCCGACCTCAGGTGATCCATCTGCCTCGGCCTCCCAAAGTGCTGAGATTACAGGCGTGAGCCACCACGCCCAGCTGGTATTGAAATTTATTAAGCCAAAGACCTGTCACTGCATACTTGAGCGCCCAGACTGAAATATTTAGAGAGATCAGCTTGCAAGACAATGAAATACTATAGAGCCCAACCATGTATTCTGAGGACCTTTGTTCAGCCTTTAACTTTAGCTACTGGAATATAGGGACCGTGAGCTACTGTGTCATTTTTTTTTTTTTTTTTAATGAAGGTCTTTTGTTTGGGGAATTTGCATTTCATCATAGAAACCATGTTCTTGGGTTAGTTACTCTCTACCAAAGGAAGTCGCTCATGTATTTTGTGAGGAGGCCAAAGAACCTAACAGACTCCAATTTAGAAGTCCCTCATGTATTTTGTGAGGAGGCCAAAGAACCTAACAGACTCCAATTTAGAACGAATATTAGAGATATATAACTAGACTGATTTAAAAGAAATGAGGAATCTAATTTCAGATTGCCACATGTTGACAGCTGTTGAAGTTCTTATCATGGTATCTGAGTTTGTCACCTAAATCACATATAATAGATTCTCAATAAGATTTTAAATCAGTTATAATAGTAATTAAGACTTTGTTAAGCATTCCAAGTAAAAAGACAGGATACTTCATATTTCATGTTGAGTTAAAATCTTAATATTCAAAAATGTTTATAACTCGTCTTAAGACCTAGACAAAAGCATTTTTGACATATTTAGTCCTGTAACAAAATAAAGCCACTTCTTCGCAAGTTATTTTGAAGATGCATATTACCTAGAAGTTTTCATAAGCCAAGTGTTAGCTTCACAGCACTTTAGTTTCATGAAAAAGATTTAAAAGGATTAAGAAATTATAAAGAACTTCTAGAAGAGACACATGCCTTATTTTCTAAGCCATTTAAGGTATACAATTCTATGGTTCATAGGAAAAGAAACACAAATTAGTTTATATATTTAGTGGGAAAATACCTGAGGTATATTTACATAAAGAGGGATGGAAAATTTGTGACAAACTTGACATTAAAAAAAATTAAGATTTACGTTGTAATGACAGCACTTATTCAGCTTGTAAAAATGGATTTACAATGATTAAAATTCTGCTTAGACATTCTTTATCTAGAGCCAGGAAATTCAAGTTTCAGAAAGTCATTGTCTGACTCCTATTTAGGAAGAAGTAAGATGAACCAAAAAAATACATTGTAACCTAAAACAGT
Organism: Cheracebus regulus; assembly: GCA_963574635.1. Classification (NCBI taxonomy): domain Eukaryota; kingdom Metazoa; phylum Chordata; class Mammalia; order Primates; family Pitheciidae; genus Cheracebus; species Cheracebus regulus. Next base: position 36,597 of record CAUYQU010022718.1, read on the forward strand.
AACAGAGGAAACCTCCTCAGTGACCTAAATAACTGTTTGTGAAAATAATAATGTCATCTGATATGGAAACATGTAACTGAAAACTTTACAATTAACAAGGGAAGAAAAAACTTTCCATAAATTATTTTTAATGCTGTGAGTTTTTGTGGATTTTTTTCTGTCACTAAAATGGAATATTTTTCTCACGGCTACACTCTCTTATCATCTAGCTCTGCCAAACTTTTTGGCTGTTAAATCTCTGAATCCACTCATTCCCATTTAATCATTTTATTCCATGCCTGCTAGGCCGTTTTGTTATTTACATGTGAATATACCATCAAAAGACCACCAATAGGGTCCTAAACATTCAAATGTGAGCCCCATCTCCAATGCTCGGTTTTTGAATGTGCTCAAGTACACTAACACCTGTACACACCTGTGCTATACACAGAAAAATCATAAATTTTTTTTTTTTTTTTTTTTTGAGATGGAGTCTTGCTCTGTCACCCAGGCTGGAGTGCAATAGCACAGCCTTGGCTCATTGCAACCTCCGCCTCTGGGGTTCAAGTGATTCTCCTGCCTCAGCCTCCCGAGTAGCTGGGATTATAGGGGCCCACCATGACGCCCAGCTAATTTTTGTATTTTTAGTAGAGACGAGGTTTCACCATGTTGTTCAGGCTGGTCTGGAGCTCCTGACCTCGTGATCCACCCACCTCAGCCTCCCAAAGTGCTGGGATTACAGGCGTGAGCCACCATGCCTGGCCAATAATCATTAATTCTTATAGTTCACTATACTATACTCTTTAAGCATTATAGGCAAAATAACAGTATTTAGGACAATATTTAGCTGAGTAATAAATTTATTTTACAGTCTTTAGTATTCAGTTTATATGATAAAGAAGATTTTTTAAAAATTAGTTAATTGATTAGTTGACATTATAGGATCTTTAGCTTATAAATGCTGTTAGATGTCCAGGCAGATGAACACAGTGTTCTGAAGAAAACTAAGACTGCACATGTTAATGAAACAGGTGAAGTAGAGAATGGAAGACACTTCCAGCCCCACCTCTCTAACCCTTCCAAACCTGTAAACTTGGAATTTCAGAAATGGTATTTGCTGGAGAGGTGGTGTTACTGATATGGACCATTCTTTGTTAATTCCACCAGTGAATTTTAGAATAAAATCCAAAGGGACTCTGGTCCTATGGATTATTCAAAGTTTTAAACATCTTAGCTTCTGCTACTACTAGAAATTCCAAATCCAAGGCTCTTGTTGAATTTGCTACTTTGTACATCTCAGGTATCTATACAGAGGAAATGCACTGTCTTTGTTACTTTTATGATGAAACTTTGTTACTTTTATGAGGAAACTCACTGTCTCCAGTCCTGCTGCTGCCTTTACTCAGCATCTGGCCGTCACTCTCTGTTCTCCGGGAACTACATGACTGGCAAAGAGAGCGAAATGGAAGATAGACCTCATTTTTTAGTGATGATCGACTCTAGAAAACCCCCGTTTGTTAGTTTTGTTTGTCATTATTCTACTGCAGCCCCTCACCACTCCTTTCTTCCTAACAAATTGTATCCTTGGTGGTCAGAACACGATATGGAAGTTACATGCAGAGCTGAGGCTAACATTGGACCCCTAGGAGAGTTGCCATTGGTGGATGATGGTTTGAGCAGGGGTCTTTGTGGACACCAGAGAGGCAAGGATCAGTTCAGGAAATAGAGCAGGACACTCTGGAATGCAGCTTCTGTAACACCTTGACACGGTGCAGACTGCGCCACTAAGAAAGGAAGGGGCTTGTGCTAGGCACTTGGAGTTTGTTTCTGATTGAATTTGCTCATCACCCAATGAGAAGTTTTAGTTTAAACTAGACTCTTGGCTCAGTGGTCTGTTTCTATGCACGGAGAGCACCCACACTCCCGTGTCTACCAGCAGGTAGGTTTTCTGACACAGGCTGTGGGATTCAGGATAGCGCATCATGAAGAAACATGCATCTTGGGAGCCACTCTCTAAAGAAAGGACCTCCAGGTCCTCCTCCCAGCTTGTTCTATTGCTGGAATGGAATTGGCTTCACCTTTCAGCCCCTGCACCCCCAAACACTTGTGTTCCCTGCCATACTCCAGAATCCCAGCTATTAAAACAGATGGGTAAGTCATTCCCTTTTTTCATTTCATTCTGTTCTTATTGGCAAGTGAAAATTCTTATTTTTTATTATTATCTTTTTTTGAGACAAAGTCTCACTCTGTTGCCCAGCCTGGAGTGCAGTGGCACAATCCTACTGCGGCTTGACTTCCTGGGCTCAAGTGATCCTTCTGCCTCAGCATCCTGAGTAGCTGAGACTTAACAGGCACACAGTGCTACGCCCAGCTAATTTTTATATTTTTGGTAGAGGTGGGATTTCACAATATTGCCCAGGCTGGTCTCGAACTCCTGGCCTCTAGCAATCCAACCGCCTTGGCCTCCCAAAGTGCTGGGACTACACGGGTGAGCCACCAGGTCTGGCAGACAATTTCTATTCATTGCATTAGAAATATATCTCCCCAAACCTTAGCTGCTCTGTACACTAGCTAAAAACTCAAAGGTGTGCAAGATTTTAAATGCAAAATTTTGTCCTTGAGCCGGTGTTCTTGCAAATTTTAACACCTGTGCATATCTGCAGAATGGTGATTAGTAGTTTTCCAAACAAGCAACTTTTAGTAAATTAACTGTTAACTTTAATGAGATTCAGAAGTTAATAGCCATTCTTAATGTTTTATAATTAGAAGCTGTTATATAATTAGAGCTGGTCACCCACATGGTAAAACTAATTTTACTGTGCTGGATTTGACTTCACTTTGGTAACAGGAGGCACTTTTTAGTCTGTAGACTCTTGGGAGTTGCAGGGAATTAAAATGTATTATTTTATACTGTTACATACTTAGGATACAATCCAAGGGCAACCCCTGGCCTTTATGAAAACTTGGGGTGAGTTATTTCCTGCCTATCTGGCATTTCTTTCTTTTTTTCTATTTTTATTTTTATTTTTATTTTTTGAGACAGAATGTTCTGTTGCCCAGGCTGGAGTGCAACGGCACGATCTTGGCTCACTGCAACCTCTGCCTCCCAGGTTTAAGTGATTTTCCTGCCTCAGCCTCCCAAGTAGCTGGGACTACAGGTGCCTGCCACCACGCCCAGCTAATTTTTGTGTTTTCTTTTCTCTCTCTCTCTCTCTTTTTTTTTTTTAGTAGTAGAGATGAGGTTTCACCATGTTGGTCAGGCTGGTCTAGAACTCCTGACCTCAGGTGACCCACCTGTCTTGGCTCCCAAAGTGCTGGGATTATAGGCATGAGCCACCACGCCCAGCCTTGGCATTTTTTTCAATAGTCTGGGAGATATTAATGGTAGGGGTGATCAGATTTCTAGAGGAGGGATTGTAAATAAGTTTGATAACTGAAAGAGTGGAAAGAGGAGAGAGATGGAGGGGGAAGAGAGGTAAGAAGGAGGGGGAGAGAGAGAGAGAACGGGAGCTTGTAGGCAAGAGAGCACGTGTGCCTGGAACAATGGTTAGAAACTAACAAGATGAAATTTAATAAAGTCCTGTATTTAGAAGGAAAAACATCAGTGCACAAGTTCAATATTGGGGAAACCTGATTTAACAGCAGTTCGTGGGAAACAGACCTAGGAGTTTTAGTTGACAGCAAGTTCTTTATACGACTGCCAAAGTGATTAGTCCAATCTTGGGGACATTAATGAAAGTGAGTCGCCAATAGCACAGGAAGGCAGTGGTCCCCCTGCGTCCTGTGGTGGCCAGATTACATCTGAGTATCTCTAATAGGGCCACTGACACATTCATCCAGAAAAGGGTCCATCTTCCCATCTGCCCTGCTTTCCTGACCTTTCCAGGTTTTTATTTTATTTAATTTTTAACTTCTGTCTTAACCCATTTATGCCTGAGGTTGCAATTTTTTTAATTTTTGCAATCAGACCTTGGCAATGATCTTGACCAGTAGGATATAAATAACTCCCACATGCTTAGTGTTCCACTAATGGAACACTAGGCATAAATGGGCCAATAGAAACTGGGATCATTTTTGGAGTCACTTCCACTTTCTGTGGTGTTTAGACTCTGCATTGATCTGCTCTCATGATCAGACTGTGAGTTTCCCAGAGACAGAGCTGGAGCTTGGCTCAGCTTGGCATAGGGTGCCCTGATGTTCTCAGTTTGGCTTCTGGGTTGCTGATGATTGTAGCGGAAGGGAAAAGAGGAGAAAGAGGTCGTCAGCCATATGAGGAGTCCCACAGATGCCACTTCACAGACACCCTATGTTGTAAGAAGGATATTCAAATGCCCAACATCTAATGGGTACAAGAAATAGAATAAGACCTACTATGTGATAGCACAACAGCACAACAGGGCGATTGTAGTCAATAATAATTGTACATTTTAAAATAACTAAAAGTATAATTCAATTGTTTGTGGCACAAAGATAAATATTTGAGGGGATGGATACCCCATTCTCCATGATGGGATTATTATGCATTGCATGCCTGAATCAAAACATCTCAGGTACTCCATAAATATATACATGTCCTACGTACCCACAAAAAATTTTTTAAAAAAAACACACCAAATGCCCGGCACCCTAGATCATGGCTGTCATACTCAGAAGAGGATTTAGCAATTTTATAAGGATTTTTCCAGACACAGCACTGTGTGGATTTGGTATTAAGCCCATCTGTAAATCTGGTAAGGATGATTGCAGTGATAGCAGTACTTTAGTAGAAAGTTTAAGAGAAGGGTAGATACCCCTGCCTTAGTCATTTTCATATCTCCTTCACTGCAACTGGGATATCCAACAATTCCAAATGACCTAGCAAATCATTTCTGAATGAATGTTCTGCTGTTTTCTGTGTTTGCTTAAAATGTCACCCAACTGTAACAAGGCTGTTTGAAATAGCCCATCTGCAAACTGTTTATCTTTGCACAGCCTATGAGACATTTGCACCTGAATGTAAATCATGTACGGTTTCCTTCTTTGGGAAAATCATGCTGTGAAGAAAATGTAGGCTGAACTGCACAGCAGGCTTAGCGCTGTTGTTAATTTCCCTCTGGTGCGGACTTTTATCTAATCATGGACCAGGGACACCAATCAGTGGAACATACTGTGAGCAGGGCTTGTTTATACTACAAGGCGGTTTCTGCTTTGTCTGGGATTGGGGTTCTTGTATGTGGTCTTGAGACAGGCTGCTCATAAATATTATTAAACAGTAAATGGGAATTGTGATAAGTGAGCAGAAAATCATCTGCCGCATGTGGAGCCTTGTGAGCTCAGTACACAGCCACAAAAGGCTGATTCTAGTCTAGTCTCATGACGAAATCTGTCAGGTCCCCAATTACCTTATTCTAGGAGTGGTAGTTCAAATCAGGAGATGAGGGGATGTCAGTCCAGCCTCGCACCTCCCCCAGATTCCAGCATTTTCTGACAGTTGTGCTGTCTGCACATATTTCCTGCCTCCCTCCTTTCTGCCCTGGGGTTACAGCATTTGGACCTTCAGCACTGAGATTAGCTCAGAGGGAGACCGGAAGAAATTGGTTATCTCACATGTTTACCTTGCTCTGCTCTCAGAAAATGCTACGTTTTCATTACTCAAGAAGTCCTTACTCTATAACCTAATGATGATGTTTTTTAAATGAGATACAAGTTACATCAAATGCACAGATTTTAAAGGTGCAGCTTGGTGAGTTTGTGTAAATGTGTAACCATTACCCCAGTTAGGAGAAGAAACATTTCCATCATCCTTTGTGCCTCTGTCCCCCAGAATTGATTCTTGACTCTATGGGCAAAGGCTGCTGTAGCCTCACAGTATCCTGTTTTCATCTCATTATGTTGAATAAAGCAAATCTCCCACTGTTAATTTTTTTTTTTTTTTTTTCTGGAGACAGTCTTGCTCTGTTGCCCAGGCTGAAATATAGTGGCTCTATCTC